>VSMD01082813.1:0-51581 GCA_008750895.1 Mirza zaza
AAAGACACCTGCACTCGAATGTTTATAGCAGCACAATTCATAATCGCAAGTCTGTGGAAGCAGCCCAAGTGCCCATCAATCCAAGAATGGATTAATAAAATGTGGTATATGTATACCATGGAGTACTATTCAGCTCTAAGAAACAATGGTGATATAGCACATCTAATATTTTCCTGGTTAGAGCTGGAACCCATACTACTAAGTGAAGTATCCCAAGAATGGAAAAACAAGAACCACATATACTCACCAGCAAACTGGTATTAAATGAGGAGCACCTAAGTGGACACATAGGTACTACAATAATAGTGTATTGGGCAGGGGGACGGGGGGGGGGGATGGGTAGATACATACATGAGTGAGAAGTGGACCGTCTGGGGGATGGTTATGCTGGAGACTCAGACTTGTGGGGGAAGGGGGGGAAAGGGCATTTATTAAAACCTTAAAATCTGTATCCCCATCATATGCCGAAATAAAAAAAAAAAAAAGAAATAGTAAACACTAAGTAATAAGAATACGTTAAAAAGATAACAAAAAATTGGAAAATAAACATAAAACTGGAAAATACAAGAGAAAATATGGAATGAGATGTTATAAACAAATGTAAATACACCAGTACTTGTATTAATATAAAATCTAAATAGACAAAATAATGATTAAGTACATAAGCATCTGAAGAACACAATTTAAAAATGTAATGTATGTGACAGATGTTTAGATATTTATGTATAGCATATATATGTACTATATATATACATGTGTATGCTCATGTGTGTATGTGTGTATAAATTGGAAATACACGTTTGTCAAGAATATATTGAATAGTTGCCTGAATTGACCATATAGATCACAACTCAGTAAATATTTCAAGATTCAGAATCATAAAGATATATGGCCTAGCCATACTATATATATGACTTAAAAAGAGTCAAAGAAATAATAATTAAACATTTTGTATTTAGTAATTAAAAATATGCTTTTATACAATTCAGAGTCAACAAAATATCATAATTATACACACACCCTTGTCTCAGAAATTCCTCACCCAAATATATAAGCAGAAACATATGAATATATAAACCTGATGATACATACACTAGAATATGTATACCAGAATTATTAGTAGTGTCCAAAAACATGAACATCATAAATATCTATCAAAAGTAATAGTAACAAACAATCTGTAGCCATTGTCAGTCAAGGGGATACTACACAGCCATAAAATTAACAAACAACTGCTATAAAAAGACACTATATGACTTAATGATATAAATAAACAAAGCTAATTTATGGTGTTAGAGGTCAGCCTCATACTTAATTTGAGGATGAGAGTAGTGACTAAACTTATCTAAGGAAAGGGATACTACTGAGCAGGTGTGATACCACATATTGTGATCTGAGCAATAGGTACGTTGGCATCTACATAATTTTTTAGTTAAATTTAACATTTGAGCTGTTTGCTTAGAGTATGTACATTAATCTTTTCAATTTCCTATTTAAAGGTTTCTTTAAGATGATATACAACACATTTTAAAAACTCTAAGATCAAATGAAAAATAAGCACACTAAAATAGAGGAAATCCTAGGGGTGCTACCATACCAGGAAAAGCCTCTCTGAGAGTTAGCATTTAAGGAGAAGCCTCAAAACGAGATGGAAGCAAGGGTTGTGTTGTTTCAGTGAAGAATGTTCCAAGTTAGGGAGAGAGGGGACAAAAAGTTTAAAGGTAGTAAGGTGAGTACACACGTGGTAGCTAGAAGGACAACTTCCCTGGAAGAGAATGTGAATGGGGAAAATGTTAGATGTTCCAGGGACTGACAATGTAGGGTCATGTAGGATATAGAACAGATTCTTAATGTGACAAGAATCCAGGTGGAAATCTTATTCTCTGAGTGTCATAATATGACACTTGTTTCATTGAAATTCTTTTTGGGTACTGGATAGGAAACAGAGTAGAAGAGAGAAAAGTAGAATAGAAGCAGAGAGACTTCTCAGGAGCTATTTCAACCAGCAAGATACAATTGCCTTTGAAAACATCAAGATGATCATACTCAGATTGTATTTCCACTATTTTACTTAACAGTACGTGGAATAGCTCATAATATTTTTTCAACTAGAAAGATACTAAGTGTGGCACCCGACCTTTCATTTTCCCCTTTAAAAATATTTTTAATGATAAAATTCCAATTTAAAAATCAAACTGGCTATGATGACTCAAAACATTCAAATTCTATGTCAATATTGTGACATTTCCCTTGAGTCATTTGCATGACACTTTTCCAAAACCATTCATGACTTTGATGTGGGTAGCCAATAAGCTTACTTTCAATGTTGGAATATTTATGGATTTTTTCCAGGTTTAAAGAGAATGCTATGAAATTATCAAGAATTCAACGTGATCAGCCAGTGAAGCACTTGACCGAGCAGTCTTCTGGATCGAGTTTGTCATGCGCCACAAAGGAGCCAAACACCTTCGAGTTGCAGCCCAAGACCTCTCCTGGTTCCAGTACCACTCCCTGGATGTGCTTGGGTTCCTGCTGGCCTGTGTGGCAACTGCTATATTCACCATCAAGAAATGTTGTCTGTGTTTTTGCCGGATGTTTGCTACGGCAGGAAAGAAGACAAAAAGGGAATAATTAGATCTAGACCTGAAGCGGAAATCCATAATACATGAGACTCCTTCAGTTTATTCAAGCAAGAAGAGTTTGTGATGTAAGATTCCCTTCCTCCTGTCACCACTTGAGTTTTCACAATTTAGTTTAACAAATCTAAGTTTGTTTAGGAAACAGTTGATAATTTTTTAAAAGTTAGAAATATTTTATTGTGAAGAGAACAGAAAAGATGGGGGAATATAAAAATAAATAAATATGGTATTGATTTATGTAGACATGTACTGTTCCAATTCAGAAATTATATCAAAAATTTGTTTAACTTTAACATTTACATATTATACATGAATATGAGACCATCACGATATCCTGTCTCAGTATTAATATTGTTTTATAAATGCTTAGAATGCTTTACTTCATTTTGGTATAGTATTTGGTAGTTTTAACTTCTATTAAACACCGTTAAGTAATTAGAATTGCATAAAAACCCCTACCAGAAAGGAGCAGGGATGGACGGCCAACCTCAGTCATTGGTGACGAGATCATCCTAAACAGAAGAATAAGTTTCAAGGAGGAAGCACAGCCCGGGTGAAATGTGTGGGAAAGGTACCAGAGCCGAGCCTTACTGGAGGTCACACAGGAAGAAGTTGTGGAGCAGAACAAAAAAGGGAAAGGTTTTGGCAGAATCTAACCCCTGAGGGATTCAGTGCCTGGTGGAGGAGGTAGGTGGGAGTGTTTACTTTTCCTCCCTCACACCTGTGGCAGTCTTCCAGCTCCCAATCTGTCACAGAGCCCTTCCACCCTGACCAATCCAGGCACTGCTGCCATCGCTGAACTGAGGGCTTCCTGGGAGCAGAGCAGTGGCCTGCGGGACCCTGTGGGTTGCTTCCCCCTCCACACGCTCAGTCTGAGATGGCAGGCACCATAGTGCCTGCACACAGGTCGGCGCCTTCATCCTGTGGGGGAAGTCACAGCCCCTCAGTCTCCCTTTTCCTGGATCCCACACCAACATTCCCAAGAAGCCATTCGCACTATGACAAACTCAAAGGAACAGGGAGACACAGGAGAGGAGCAGTTTTCCTGGAGTCTGACTCTTGAGGCAACTGAGGCAAAGTTTCAGGACTCTGATTTCATATTATCTGTTAGTTATTCAGAATTCTTCAATTGACTTGAAGAATGAATTGAAATGGATGACATTATCAATTGAATTGAATTGAATTGAAATGGATGACATTATCAATGTGATCCATTTAAGGTTTGTTTTAGGATACTTATTTAATATTTGAAATATAGATAAATATATTACAATGTTAATTTAAGTAATACTTGAAAAACTCTCACAATTTTACGTAATTTTACTATGTTTTTTAAGATGGTAATGTGTATACTGACATTTTACTGTATTTCTAACAGTAATGTTTTTTAACATTAATATTTTACGGTAGCATAGTGAACCTCTGCTGGCTACTTCAAAGCTTTTGTTTTGTTAGTGCTAATTTTGACACGTTACTACAAATAATTTCAAAATCCTTCCATTATGTCATGTCCCCTTTCCCTGAACTTTGGCAAACCTTGTGGCTGCCTCAACTAAGAGAATGCAATGAAAGTGATATATCTTAACTTCCAGGGCTTGGTGAGAAAAAGTAATAGTTACCCTCTCTCTCTGTTCCTTCTTTTCCCTGTCTCTGTCCCTCTCCCTGTATCTGTATATTTTTCTTTCTCTCTATCTCTCCTTTATTCCTATATTTCTTCTCTCATTCCTATTCTCTCTCTCTCTCTGTCTTTCTTTTGGACCTTTGTGCCATACATCCATTAGCAAAGAAAAAAGCAGTAGAAAAATCACATAAATATGCTTAAGTAAATAGACAAATATTCTTTGAGCAAACATTACTCAAGATTCTGAACCTTCTCCTAGGCCTATCTGAGCACTTCCTTGTAAACTTTATTCTATCAAAAGGCCCTAACTCAGTCAGTTTAGCCAGAAATCCACATCTTTGATATCTGATTATCCTCAATATCTTATCAGATTCCTTAACCTTCACCCTCTCCTAGGTGGTGTCTAACTACCATGGTGTATCTTCAGCAAGAATTCTATTAGTTTTCTTTAGCCAGAATCCCCTTACCCCTGATGTTTCCTCTTGGTAATTTTCCATCTGCCAATCCCCAGCCTGCTTCTTGACTATAAATTTCTACTTACTCATGCTAAGAATTGAGCGCAGTCTCTCTTCCACACTGCAAGACCCCTTTGAAGTTGTCCCTATATTTACCACGATGGCCATGAAAAAAGATTTTCACATTGTGTTTTAACAGTTATCACCGAACATATTTTTTCTCTAACAACTCCCAGATGTTCCAACCATTTGTAGTTTGAGCCTTCTCAAACCAATAATCAAGTATGTACTGAAAAATATTTAGATATTTATAGCTCCACTAACCAAAAAACCGACCAGTAAAACCCCAAGCAAAAACTATATAGCTGATTTCAGCCAACATTCTGAACAATGAGAAATGAAAATATAATGTTCATTGTTGTTCTAAGCCCCACAGTTGTGGGTAGTTTGTTAGGGTGTAATAAATAACTGAAGAATATTTCCACTTATTTTCATTAAATATTTATAATATTTTAAATAATATGTAGCTACATAAAAGGGAACATAACTGTACATAAATAGTACATTTTAGAAACACTTGTGGCCCAGAAAGGGACAGCATGGGGGTGTAGATTGCCCTCTGCACCAGTTAGCCTGGATATAATCCCTGCAAAACCACTACATAGTTACGTGGAATTCGACAAGTTATGTAACCTTTCTCCATCTCAACTTTCCTGTCAGTGAAACGGAGAAGATAGTAATGATACTACTTACCTTCCAGGGTTGTTGAATGGCTGAATGTGTTAACATGGAAGAGTTGTAGATATTGCTGTATGGAGTTTTCTTATGTAGCAAAATTCAATTTGTTTTATCATCATTGTTAAGTGAAGAATAGTGAAAATATTAAATGGATACAAAACAGAAAGAATTCCCCTACTTAAAAGTCCTGTGAGATGTTTGCCTGAAAAGAAAACCAGCTTGGAGTCCCCAGACCCTCTCCAATCACAATGTGTACTCCTAAAACCCACCCCAACTGCTTGCCTGCACGTCTGTGCTTCTGAGAATCCAGCTATAGGCACTGCTACTAGGAGAGGAGGAAGGTAGCCTCTGGGAAGTGACAAAGAAGTCTCTCTTTTCACGTCTGGGTGCAGAGGTGACATAAGGACCTACTTTGGACATCTCGTTCCCATTCCTCACCAGGCTACACCACAGAGTTGTGTCCAACACCAGGACACTCAAGGCAAGAAGAGTGCCAGAACAATCCAACTGAAAGTGGGATGCAAATTAAAGCCTTCACGGCATACTGAGCAATGGGATCCATAATGCCATCCAAAGGGCTTTCAGTCTTGATGTGGGTCTTCATCCAGAAGCCCTGAAGTGTTAGGTAGATAGAAAGGGATTCTGGGTCCCCTAGGGACAAAAGTGGGTGCTGTTGCCCCCATCTTGGTCCTGCCCAACCCTGATTCTCCATACCTGTGGGAGGAGGGAATACCCCATGAATCTGCCAATCAGAACTTGGTGCACCAGCTGCAAAAGATGCAGAGGACTATCTAGCCCATGGAGCAAATCACATGAGAACCCATCGAGACTGGAAAGTGACCTAGAACCCACTATGTAGTTAAAGCTCAGGTCATGTGACTCCCAACTGTCTAATCAAAGTGGTTCCATGGTGATAGTGACCTCTGAACCCCAATGGAGATCCCTATCAGGACACTATAAAATTGGACTCAGACCATAGCCAAGTTCTCTCTTTCTCTTTGCCCTTCCTTTTGACTGCCCTGCTGGTACAGTGGGTCTAGTAGTCGTCCATGGCATATGTGCCATGCTTTGTAAGCACATATCATGTTCTGGCCCTATAATCTTATCTTTTTCTCCTCAATAAACCTTATTTCTGTGCTTGCCTAACTTTGGTATTTCTGCTCATTCCTTGACCATGGGTGTGCCAAATACTGATGATCTCAGACTGAAACCTAATGGAAGGACTCATGGTGCCCACAGCCAACCCCAACATGGCATTCACTTGTGAAACATGGAGGTGTATTCAACATTTGTTATGTGACAATTCAGAAATTTTTTAAAAGAGAATTTAATACAACCTAAAAATATCTTGTTGGTCTTCATTGTCCAGACTCCCAGGGGAATATACCTCCTTGATCTGGGGAGGCTGTAGAGTGTGTGTGAATTAAGCCTTCATGGATCATCAATTCCAGCTTACAGCATGTCACCAACACAATAGTGGCAAATAACCCAACAAGAGGCTTCCGGACCCACACAATAATTCTCACTAATCATGTAGGAAGCCCATTCCAAGGCAAGCCCATACGGAGGAAAGGCCAACATAAGACCTGGGCCCTTCAAGTTCTATCTTATTGAATGTAGCCTCACCTCCTCAGTCAATGAGAGGCTGACTTGTCAAGGAAAGCTAGCATCATAAAATGTTGCATAATAGAAGTAACTGAACCAGGAAGAGGAGGTATTTGCTTCTATGATGTCATAGCCACCATGGCCACTAGGGAGTGGGACTGGTCATTCCTGTGTCAGGAGTAATGATTGAATAGGAACAGGGCATGAAGGATGTCATTCTGGAATGACAGAGCAGTGGAGAAGAAATATGCTCTAAGTAACTGATTTTCACCTTCTCACTTCAGTACCTGGTAAGTTTAATTTTTTTTTTCTTGAATTCACTGGTAATTAGCTCCTTTAAGTCACCTTTCCTGAACAAAGAGTCTATTATCTAGATCTAATCCCAATCTTCTTCCTTAGTAATTTCAGGTAAATATAAAGTGGCAGTCACTTTTTTCATTGATGAATTCAATTTGAATTTCATGGATCCCTAATTCCCAGTTCACATAATCACCAGCATCCTTAAAGTTAGCAAAGAGGGAGATAGAGCAAAAATTCAGGCAGACCCTCTTAAAGAAGGAAGCAGAATCAGCTTTCCTTAAGTGCACTGGTTAACATGTATTCCCTGTTTCCTGAGTGAAGACCATGGTTTAGAAGATCCCAGTGCAGCCAGGAAGCCTCTTGTCTTTCCCTGTCTTCCATGTCACAAAGAGTGGGTAGGGGTCCATTGGAAGTTGCAGCTGGGGGAAGCCGTAGAGATGACAGTGGAGTAAGTCAAAGCATTAGCAGCACATTCTGCGTCACCACCAGATCCTTAGTGGTGTTGGCATCTCCTTCAGGCCGAGGAGAGGGCTCACAGCTCCTGATGCTGGATTCCTTCCTGTGACCAAAGAGGTGTCAGGTCCCAGAGTTAAGTCTGATACATTCTCTCATCCACTGCTGATCTCCACATGCTGGTGGTTTCACAGAGGTCCTGCACTAGAGCCAGGGTCAGTTGTCCACTGGTTCCCATGATAGTGTGTTGCACTTCCAGATAATTTGGGCTTCTTGACCCTGCAACAGCCTGCTGCCAATGGAGTAACACGACGTCTTTTTTCCATCTTGATTCCATGATCAAGGTCTAGAATGTTGCGTAACCTGAAAGTTGAAAGTTTGCATTGCCAGAGGAACAGGTACAACAGAAAAGGGAACTATTTTGTCTCTGGAATGAATTTTCTTCCTTCTGGTTCCAATATTTCTTCAGGTAGCTTTTCTCTTGGCCCAGATAGGCCTGGGGCAGACAGGACTTCTTGCACTTTGCCTCCTACTCTTCTTGATTTGTGGAGTCATGTGCCTGGGTGGGAGCTCCAGTGAAAAGAGGCCCCCGGGTGGAGCCTGGTGAAGGAGGCTGCCTGGCAGAGGAGCTAGTGGCCCATCTTAACCAATTTAAATTGGACAAGTCAATGGCATTTAATGCTTATGTAATGTTGCGTGACTTTCACCCATATCTAAGTCCAGAGCATGCTCATCATGACATTAAACAGTCACTTAACATTTCTGTTTCCGTGCAGGGGCTGGGCCTAGAAGAAACGATGGATGGAAAGAACGTGGGCAAGGCGAATGAAGAATCAGGTGAAAACACCTGCACAAAGCTGTTTGTCTGCCGAGTGCAAAGGTCAGCTGAAAAAAGCTGACCTGGCTGGAAAGAAAGGATAGGTGGATGGTAGAACATGAGGGTCAGGCGAAAACGCCTGCCCAAAGGTGTTTGTTTGCTGAGTGCAAAGGTCAGCTGAAAACAGCTGACCTGTATGGGAGTTGTTAAAGAAATTAACAAAGGAAATCTTTTTTTGTTTTTCACCAATAAATATGATGTTAGTTGTGGGTTTTCATTGTCACTTTTTATCATGTTGAGAAAATTTCTTCTAACACTACTCTGGGGAGTGTTTCAGTCATGTAAATGTGATTGATTTTTGTATATTGAACAATCCTTACATTTCTGGACAATTCACAGTTGGTCATAGTGTACGTTTTATATGTTGCTGGATTCAATGAGCTATGATTTTCTTAAGAATTTTTGCATCTATACTCAAGAGAGATATTATTTTATATATATTTTTTTCTTGAGATGTCTTTGTCTTCCTTTGGTATCTGGATGAAGATAGCCTTATATAATCAGTAGGAAAGTTTACAGAACACTCTTTTCTTGCATTTTTTAAAAGAGTTTTCGAAGAACCAGTGTTACATCTTGTTTAAATATTTGGTAGAATTCACCTGTTGTGGGCCTTTTCTTTGGGATGTTTTTGATTACTGATTTAATCTCTTTACTTGTTAAATGTATGTTGAAATTGTCCATTTCTTCTTGAATCAGATTATGTAATTTGGGTTTTTAATTTTTTTCCATTTTATCTAGGTCATCTAGTTTGTTTTTTATTTGTTTATAGTATTCTCTTATAAGTTTTTTATTTCTAAATGATCACAAATAATGTCCCAATTATTATTTTTCATGTCATTATTTGCATTTTTCCCCTTTGTTCTTTGCCAGTCTACCTAAAAGTTTGTCAAACATCTTTGATCCTTTCAATGAACCAAATTTTGTATTTTTGATTGTTTTTCTGTGCTCTATTTCACATATCTCTATTCTAATGTTTATTATCCCTTTTATCTGCTAGCTTTGGGTTAGTTTGCTCTTCTTTCTCTGGTTTCATACAGCATGAGTTAGATTACTGACTTAATGTTATTATTTTCTATGCAGAAGTGTATAGATATAATTGCTTTTCTTTGAACACTGCTTTCTCTGCACTCCATAAATTTTGGTTTGTTGAGTTATACTTTGCATTTTTTCTCAAAGGATTTTTTAATTTTACTTGAAATTTTTCTTTTACCTTTTGGTTGTATAAGACTACATTTTAAAAATGTCTCTGTATTTGTGAATTCTCCAGTATTTATTCTGTTAACAACCTCTGATTTCGTCCCATTTTATTTAAAGAAGACCCTTCGTATGATTTCTTTTTCTTTTTTCTTTTCACTGAAAACTTTTTTATATTGGCGTCATGGAAAGAGGCAATAAATTATTTGCCTGGGAAAATGATCCCATCATATTTACTTCTGCTGTAACCCGTGTGTGGCTTCCTCTTTGCTGACACATACAATTCATTGAGATACTGAATAAAACTAAAATGAGGAGGAAGGTAAGATTCACTTTCTATCTGACTCCTGACTACCAGAGAAGGGATACTGATTTCCTTCTGCCCCTGGAACACGTGATCATTAGCTTTTGGACTGGGACTGGAATCTATACAAACAACTTTCCTGGGTTTCCAGCTTGAAGATGGCAGATCATGGGACTTCTCACACTTCATATTTATTTGAACCAATATATTATGTTTCTATAAGTATATATGTGTGTGTATAGATAAATACATATATATATATATATAAATCACTTATTGGTTCTGTTTTTTTGGAGAACCCTGAATAAACAGATTTTGATACACAGAGAAGTTCTAAAGAAACAGAATTTTAAGGGTGAATTTTATGAATTAGTTCCAGGGCTTTTGGAATTGGCATTGTAATATTATTTTATTTAAATAAGTGAATGATTCTACTTTCTGTAGTACAAAAACATTGACAGTCTATGGAGTAAACTAGAAATAGGAATAGGCAAAATATTTGCAATCAACTCTACTAATCAATGACTTATAAGGAGCAAGGAGGTAGGTGATTGAGTAGATGATATTTGTTCACATTTATAGAAGTAATAAATATGACATTGGTTGGTTGCTACTAATATCACTGGACAAGTGGTGAAAGAAAAGCATGAGTGCAGGAATATGAAATTCAAGTCTAAGTGCAGTATAAATGATCAGAAGGCTTCCATGTAAGGAATATGAAATTCAAGTGTAAGTGCAGTGTAAATGATCAGAAGGCTTCTATGTGTGTCCTGAAGAAGACTCTTATCTCCCATAGTCACAAGACTAATATTGCTGAAAATCCAATGCACAATCTCATACTTTGCATGTTAATTTAAAATACAAGTTCAACTGGCATAAAAGGTTGTCTTCTGTTAAGGTGGGATCATTGATTGAGACAGAATGTGATCCTATAAGTTGGGAAGGGGATGTGAAAGGACCATAATGAAGCTAGGGCTACTACCAGTAAAATCTGAGGAGTCTTTGCCAATGGAAGGGGTCACCCCAGCCCCAACAGAAACAATTTTCTCATGTCTGGGGGAAGTTGCTTCCCCACCAACAGTGGCTAGAGCAATCCCACCTTCAGAGGTATTGGACTTATCACCTCCAGTGCTGTCAGCCTTTCCACCTCTGAGAGTACTAACCCAACACTGCCTGAAGAGACCTGGCCTTCTTGGAGGCAGGTCCCATGCAAAATAATGCTGATTCCTCTAAGGACAAATGATCACCAACATCTTGGAACATAGATTTAGTCTTCATCCATTTTCTGTTGCTGCAATAGAATGCCATAGACTGAATAATTTATTTTAAAAAGAAATGTGTTTGAACATGGTTCTGAAGATTGCATCATCCAAAAGTGGGGTGCTGTGTACCCAGTGATAACTTCGTTGCTATGTCATAGCAATGTGGAAACAGCAAACAAGAAAATGAGACTGAGAGAAAATGTGGGCCAAACTTACCCTTTTATCAGTGGCCCACTCCTATAATAACTTACCCACTCTGATGATAATGGCATTAATCCATTCATGAGAACTGGGCTCTCATGACCTATTCACTTCTTAAAGGCACCAACATTTAAAAACATTCCATAGCAATTAAACCTCAGCATGATTTTGGAAGGGGCATTCAAGTTATGGATGACCGATAGCAAGACTCAATTCCCAGAGGACCCTCAACTGTGAGCCTTGATGTGTGACCCACAAGCAGGTGCACTATGCTCCAAAAGATCTACTCAAGATTGCTGATATGTGCAGACAAAAGTCTTAGTAACGTGTGAGAATGGGTACCAAATGTGTCCGATAATGGTGTAAGGAACATAAAGTTGTTGGATCAATCTAAATTTATTGATAGGGTTTCGCAAAGCAGAGATTCTGCTTTTAATATTATAACTTTGAGAGTTAAAAAGTGCTCTAATGGATTCTTTGTTTGATTTTCTGAAACCTGGGCCAAAAGATGGGCTACCAGGACTGAACTGAAAATGCCCAAACTACTTTGGTTAAAACGTTAAGGAAAGGCATTCAGAGTCTTAGGGAGCTGTTACTGGTAGAAAGGGTTTGTCATTTAAGACTTACTCATCCACACTGAGAGGGTTTAGAAGACATCCTTTCACTAATACTATAGGAAATAAATTTCTGAGGCGAGCCCTAGTGTCCGTGAAAATTTTCCTGATTACTCTTCTATGAAGGCCAAATCTTACAATAGGAACCACAGCCATTAATTAGAAACCTAAATAAAATGGAAGCAATTATATCCTGGGGTGGCAGGTGTCAAGGGACAACACCCCGGGTGGGCATGGTTACTGTAATGGACAACAGAATGAAAGCAGCAATCAAAGTAGTCTGACTTGTGCAAGCCTATACTGGTGACTAGTTGATCATAGTTTTCCTAGAAATGAAATAGTTGGAAAGACCACTAAGTTATTATTTGTTCTGTGTAAATATAAAAGGTCTAGTTCAAGTGAACAAAAGTCTAACTTGAGTCACAAAAGCAAACAGTCAACCAATTGCCAGACCTGAACCAGTTTACAAGCAAAGAACTTGTTGAATGAAGGGGAGAATAGGTCTTCTTTAGGAAGAGCATTGGTACATTAATAAAAACGTATGTTAAATTATCCCCAGCTATCCCTGAAAGGAAATGTGCCCTTTATCAGGGTAACTATGCATGGGAGAAAAGGAAATAACCAGATAGTTTCTGGATTATTGGACATTGGCTCCGAGCTCACATTAATTTAAGGAGAACCCAAAGGTCACTGTGGCCCACCAGTCAGATAGGGGTTTATGGAAATCAGGTCACCAGTGGAGTGAGGCTGTCTGTCCTAGAACCCATCCTTGGTTTCTCTCTCTGTTCAGGAATGCATAATTGAAATGCATATACCCAGTAGCTGGAAGATTTCCCACACTGGTTTCTTAACCTACGCAGGGAGGGCTATAACTGTGGGAAAAACCAAGTGGAAGTCAGTATAACTTTCTCTATGTAGGAAAATCATAAATCAAAACAATACCATATTTTTGGAGGTATTGCACATTAAGGGCGTAAAGTATGTAAAGGTGGTGATTTCAACACATCCTCATTCATTCACCTGTTTTGACTGTGTAGAAGACAAATAGCTCTTGGAGAAAAATGTGGAATTATCGTAAGTTTAACCAAGTGGTGACTTCAATTGAAGCAGATGTGCCAGATGTAGTTTCATTCACTAAGAATTAGAACATATCACTCAGTATCTGCTACGCAAGTATTGATCTGAGAAATATTTCTTTCTGGATACTCATTAGTAAAGACCACCAGAAGTAGTTTTCTTTCAGCTAGAAAAACCAGATATACAGGTGAACTGTCTTACCTCAGGGATAGATCAAGTCTGCAGCCTTATTCTCTAATTTATTTCACAGTAATTTTGATTGACTTTCTGTTACAAAAGGTAGCACAGTGACTCATTCCATTGATGACATGATGCTGATTGGACCTAGTGAGCAAAAGGTAGCAGCTCCTCTGGACATTTTGGTAAGGTATTTGAGAGGTAAAAGGTGGAATATAAATGAACCAAAAACTCAGGACTCATCCTCTTCAGAGAAATGGCTAGAAGACCAATGCTGTGGGAAATAACTTGACATCCCTTCTACAGTGAAGGGTAATTTATTGCATCTGGCCACTCCTACAACTACAAAATTAATAGTGCCTTATGGCCTCCAGATACTGCAGGAAACATATTCTTCTTTGGCTGTGTTACTCCAGCCTGTTTGCCAAGTGATCCACAATATTTGAGTTTTCAGCATGGCCAAGAAGAGGAGAAAGGTCTGGAGCACATGCAGACTGCTCTGCCACGTGAGCCATGATTCAGCAGATCCAGTGGTGTTTGAGGTGATGCTGACAAACAAGGATGGTGTCTGGAGCCTTTGACGAGCCCCACACAGAAATCACAGCATAGGAAATTTAAATCACAACATTTAATTTTTTAGAGCAAAGTCTTGTTATTCTTCACAGATAACTACTCTTTTGAGAAATACTTTTTGGTCTGTTAATGGATCTTAGGAGAGACCAAGCACTTAACCATAAGCCATCAAGTAGCCATGTGACCTGAGCTGCCCATCCTGAACTGGATGTTATCTAAACCCTCAAGCCATAAAGTTAGGTACGCACAGCAGCACTCCACCATCAGATGGAAGTGGATTATGCATGATCCAGCTGGAGCAGGACAGGGAGGCACAAGTAAGTTCTGTTAAGATGTGGCCCAAAGGCTTGGGGTTCCTACTCATGGTATCCTGCCTCATCTCCCAGAGGTTGTATCTATAACCATATGGGGAGTTTCCTGTGATCAGTTAACAGGGGAGGTGCACTTGAGCCTCTTGTACAAATGGCTCTGCATGATACACAAAGATCACCTGAAAGTGGACACTTGTAGCAGTAAGTTGCCTTTCTGGGGCATCAAGCACAACAACAAAGAACTACAGTGGCAAACAGAACTCTTTCTAGTGGCAGAACTTCAATCAGTGCGCTTAACTCTTCACTTTGCCTGGAAGGATATGTGGCCAGACATGCAATTGAATACTGATTCCGTAGGCAATGGTTTGGCTGAATGATCAGAGACTTAGAAGGAACATGATTGGAAAATTTATGACAAGGAAGTTCAGGGAAGAGGTATGTAAATAAACCTCTCTGGATGGCCAAAAATATGAAAATAATTGTGTCCCATATGAATGTTCACCAAACGGTGCCATTGACAGGAGACCTTTAATCATCAAGTGGATAAGATGACTGTTTTGAAAACACCAGTCAGCCTCTTTCATCAGCTACTGCTATCATTACCCTGTGGACTCATGAGAAAACTTGATTACGGTCAGCAACAAGGACTTTAATTCACCAAGGGAAACCTTGCTAAGACCACCACTAAAAGCTCAATCTACCAACAGCAGAGACCAATATGAATTACTGATATGATATCATTCATCAAGGTGATCGTCAAGCTACCTGATAGCAAGGTGATTACATTGGACAGCCTTTTATTCTAACTCAAATAGACAATCTCAATACATATTTGCATTTCTTGCACCAATGCACCTGCCAAAATTACCATCTGTGGCTTATCAGTCATCATGACAATCTATACAGCATTACTCTGATCAAGGAATTCACTGCACACCAAAGGAAGAGTGGCAATGGCCCCATGTTCATGAAATGTACTAGTCCTACCATATTTTCCACCATTCTGTAGCATTTTCAGAATGCTAGAACACTGGAATACCTTTATGAAGAAAGACAGTGCCTGCTCGGTGACACATTAGTATGTATACATGTATGTGTCTATGTGTGTGTGTGTGTTTACAAAATATAACTTGGTGCTGAATTGATGAATGTATACTCAAGATATGTCCTACATGACTTTATTAAATTTACTCTATTAACTTATTAAAAGTTTAGATCATATCACAAAACATCCTGATTGTGAAAGCGATGCATTTACAATGCATGTTTAACATTTAAAAATGTTTTTAAGCTAAAAATGTTAAAGTATCTAAAAATTATCACCCTAATACATAGCCTATAAAGACATATTTAGTCTGAATTAGGTATTGCAGTCAGACCATGTACTGCTGATACAGGACTCCGGGAGCAACAAAAAGTTGTACTTACAAAAACTACTGAAATGTTATAAAACTATGGAGAGACTATTGCATTTCAAACATGACCTGTTCCATCCTCCCTACCACTGCCACTCTGTGACAAGAACTTCATCACAGATAGGCAAAGACAAGAAAAATTGTGAAATAAATTGAAAAGCAAACAGAAAACCTGAGTAGACTTATAAGAAAAAGAGATTGAGATTTCTGGCCAAATGAATTGAGCCAGGTGGCTGAAAAGAACCCTACTGCAATCATCCCCCAGAGGAACTCTAGATCAAACAGCTGTCTATGCAAGAAAGCACCTTCGTAAGTACCAAAAAACAGGTGAGTGAACACAGTAACTGGTTTTAATGTCATACTAAGGAAAGAGGCACTGCAGAGGTTAAGAAATATACTATGGACTGCCTCTTCCAGCACTTTCCAATTCCCCAGCAGGGCTGCACAGAAACAGAGAGGATCTTTGTGCTTGGGGAAGAGATAGTGAAGTAATTATGGGATTTTGCATTGACACTCAGTGCTTTCCTGCCACAGTGGAAGACAACATGAGGTAGAATTCTGCCAGCACCCACAGAGTAAGCATTTAGACCAGTACCAGCCAGAGGGGAATCCTCTGCTTCGGCAGTAGAAAATGAGTACAAGCTAGCTCCGACGCTGGCTGGTGAATGTGTCTTAGGGCCCGAGTAGATGTGAAAGGCAGTCAGGCCACAAAGATTGCAGTCCTTGTGTAAGTCCTGGTGTTCCGCTGGTCTTGGAGCCAGTGCACTATGGGTGGATGTGACCCATTGAGACACCAGCTGTGGCTGCATAGGAAATGTCTTTTTCACCCCTCCCCAACTCCAGGCAGTGAAGATCAGAAAGAGACTCCTGCTTTGGAAAAGGATAGCAAATTGTACAGAGGACTTGTCTTGCACCTTGGTTATCAACTTAGCCATAATAATGATAATAAAAAAAAATAAGTACCAAGCAGATTTCTGAAGCCCCTGATTCCTGTATGGCATATCTAGACCCACTCTGGACCAGAAGAGAACTGGATGTTCTGAAGTAAAGGACCTAATCCCAGCAAGATTCACCACATAAAAACTAAAGAGACCTTGGGCCTCGAATGAACATCCGTGGTCACCAGGCAGTTGTGGTCACAGCATTTGGGAAGTCCCAGGGCTATACTGATATGAGGTGTGACTCTGCACAGTCCCAGATGTGGTGTTCATTGACGTACTCATCGCACCCCTCTCCCAACTCCAGGAAGCCCAGCCCAGAGAGTGAGACTCCTTCTGTTTCAGGGAAAGTGAGGAAAGAGTGCAAGAAATTTTTCCTGGTAATCCTGTCACTGAAAACTCGAACCCTTGTCCATGAGGGCAAATCAGAGAATCAAGACAAGACATTTTGGGAGGAAGGAAAGAGAGTTTACTTTGTAAAGGAGAAAAGATGGTAGACCTCACATCAAAATCCCAAACCCCCTGAACATAGGCAGAGATACAGAGCTTTTAAAGGGAGGGTTCTCGCCTTCAGCTTATGGCTGTGGTTAACAATTCTTATCACTATATCTCTGCCAAAGACAGAGCCTGTGAACTCCATGCCACCTGGGAACTTTATGAAAATGCTTAACCTGCCTCAGGGATGCAGGCCAGGCTGCAGTTCCCAAAATGAGTGGGAGTTTTAAAGAGACAGAAGATATTTTTCCCCCAGGCCATTCCCTGTTATAATCCAAGGAATTCTCCTGTATTTTACCCAAGCTCACCAAGGTGGTACCACTAAAAATCTTCAAGAGTCACAGCATTGCTGGGCTTCAGGTGTCCTGTAGTGCTGATAAAGCTGCAGTGGCCAAACATTCAGATGAAACTCCTAAATTTCCTTTGAATACCTGGAAATCCTTACCAAGGAGGATGAGTATAAAGCAAGCCCAGAATGTCAATATAAAAGTAAATATTATTCCAAACTCTTCAAAGCCCAGACATCAGTGAACATTCACAAGCATCAAGAACATTCAGGAAAACGAGCTCGCTCTCTCTCTCTCTCTCTCTCTCTCTCTCTCTCTCTCTCTCACACACACACACACACACACACACACACACACACACAGGGACAATACTAAATAAGTCACCAGTGATCAATTTTAGATCCTGGAGTGATGAAGATATCTGAACTTTCAGACAGAGAATACAAAATAGCTGTCTTGCGGAAGATCAATGGACGTCAAGACAACACAGAGATGGAATTCAGAAGCCTATCAAAGAAATTTAACAAGGAGATTGAAGTAATTATTTAACTTATTTTTATTTCACAATATTCTGAGGGTACAAACATTTTGGTTACATTTCGTAACTTTGCCTCACCCAAGTGGGGACTAGAGGCATGCCCTTCCACTCATTAATGTTCACGGTATCCCTTAGTTGTGAGTTTACTCCCCACAGCCCCCTAATCCATGGAGAATATCACTACCATGTGAGCAATGTAGTGTTGATCAGTTAGTGCCAATTTGATGGCAAGGACATGTGGCGCCTATTCTTCCATTTTTGTGATACCTCACTTCAGAGGATGGGCTCAAGCTCTATACAGGAAAATATAAGAGATTCCATATCACTGTCATTTTGTAAAATTGAGTAATATTCAATTGTATACATATACCATATTTCATTAATCCACTCAGGAATTGATGGGCACTTATGTTGTTTTCACATCCTTGCAATAGTGAATTGTGCTGCCATAAACATTGGGTTCAGATGTCTTTATTATAGAATGTCTTTTGCTCTGTGGGGTAGATGCCAAATAGTGCTATTGCTGGATCAAGTGGTATGTCTACTTTAATTTCTTTGATGTATCTCCAAATTCCTTTCTGCAGAGGTTGCACTAATTTGCAGTCCCACCAGCAGTGTAAGAGTGTTCCAATCTCTCCACATCCTCACCAGCATTTGTTGTTTTAGGAGTTTTCAATACAGGCTAATCTCACTGAGGTTAGGTGGTATTTCATTGTGGTTTTGATTTGCATTTCCCTAATGATTAAAATTGTTGAGCATTTTTAATATGTTTGCTGGCCATTATTCTGTCTTCTTTTGAAAAGTTGCTGTTCATTCCCTTTGCCAATTTGTTGATGGTGTTGTTTGATTTTTTCTTGTTGATTTTTTAAAGTTCTAGATAGATTCTTGTTTATCAGCCCTTTATCGAATGTGTAGAGAGCAAATATTTTCTCCCATTCTGTTGACTGTCTATTCGCTCTAATGATAATTTCCTTGGGTGTGCAAAAGCTTTTTAGTTTGATCAGATCCCATTTATTTATTTTTGTTGCTATTGTGATTGCTTTGGGGGTCTTCTTCAAGAATTCTTTACCTAGGCTGATTTCTGAAAGGGTCTTCCCAACATCTTCTAGAATTCTTAAGGTTTCATGTCTTAGATATAAGTCTGTTCTTTATCTTGAATTGATTTTTGTGAGAGGTGGGGATTCAGTTTCAATCTTCTGCATGTAGCTATCCAGTTTTGCAAGCACCATGTACTGAAAAGAGATTCTTTTCCTTGGTGTATATTTTTGTCCGCTTTGTCAAACACTAGATTAGCATATGTGGATGGTTTCATCTCTGGATTATCCATCCTGTTCCAAAGGTCTATGTCTCTGTTCTTAGACCAGTGCAATACTGTTTTAGTTTCTATAGTCTTGTAGTACAGTTTGAAGTCTGGTAGACTGATACCTCCAGTTTGTTCTTTTTCTTAAGATTGCTTTGGCAATATGAGGTCTTCTCTAGTTCCATACAAAGCATTGAATTATTTTTTCTAGATCTGTAAAGAATGATGATGGTACTTTGATAGGGATTGCATGAATTCTGTAGATCATTTTAGGTACTATGGACATGTTAATGATGTCGATTCTACCAATCCATGAGCAAGGTAGATTTTTCCATCTGTTTACATCTGCCACAGTTTCTTTTCTTAGTGTTTCCTTGTTCTCCCTGTAAAAGTCTCTCACATCTTTAGTTAAATATATTCCTAGATATTTAATTTTCTTTGAGGCTATTGTAAAAGGTATTACATTTTTTATTTGAATTTCAGCTTGGCTATTATTGACATGTATGAATGCCTCTGATTTGTGTGTATTGATGTTGTATCCTGAGATTTCACTGAATTCATTTATTAATTCCAGGAGTCTTGTGGTTGAATGTTTGGTGTTTTCTAGATATAGTATCATATCATCGGCAAAGAGGAGAGGTTGATCTCATCTGTCCCAATTTGGAAACCCTTAATTCGCCTCAGTTTTCTAATTGCTCTACCAAGGACTTCCATCACTATGTTGAATAGAAGTAGAGATACTGGCAACCTGCCTGGTTCCCATTCTAAGTGGGAATGGTTTCAATCTTTCCCCATTCATTTAGATATTGGTTGTGGGTTTATCATAAATGGATTTGATAATTTTAAGGTCTGACCCATCTGTGCCTATTTTGTTAAGAGTTTTTATCATAAAAGTGTGCTGGACTTTCTCAAATACTTTTTCTACATCTACGGAAAGAATCATATGGTCTTTGTTCTGGCTTTTACTTATGAGGTGAATTGCATTTATAGATTTGTGTCTGTTGAAGCAGCCTTGCATCCCTGGAATAAAGCCCACCTGGTCATGGTGGATTATTTCATTGATGTGCTGCTGAATTCTATTTGCTTAAATTTTGTTGAGGATGTTTGCATCTGTATTCATGAAGGATATAGGTCTATAGTATTCTTTTTTTTTCTTGTGTCCTTTCCTGGCTTTGGTACCAAGGTGATATTGGCTTTGTAGAATGAGTTAGGAAGGATACTATCTTTCTCAATGTTGTGGAATAATTTCTGTAGCATAGGTATGAGTTCTTTGTATGTTTGGTAAAACTCTGAAGTGTAGCCATCTGGTCAAGACTTTTGCATTTTGGAAGGTTTTTAATTGCTGCTGCAATTTCTGAGCTTGAGATTGGTCTACTCAGGAATTCTACTACCTCCTGGGTGAACTTAGGAAGGTTGTATGTTTCCAGGAATTTGTCCATTTTCTCCTCTTTATATAGTTTATGGGCATGAAGTTTTTATAGTAATCAAAAATAATGATTTATATTTCTGTGGTGTTTGTTGTAACCTCTTTTTTTCATTTCTACTTGAGTTTATTAGCATTCTTTCCCTTATTATTCTTCTCAATCTAGCAAAAGGGCTGTCAATTTTGTTTATCTTTTCACAAAACCTGCTTTTGGTTTTGTTCATCTTCAGTATAGTTCTCTTGTTCTTAATTTCATTTAGTTCTGCTATTTCTTTTCTATTACCAGGTTTTGAATTGATTTGCTCTTCCTTTTCCAATTCCTTGAGACTGTTTATTAGATTGTCAATTTTTGACCTTTCTGATTTTTTGGATGTGAGCATTTATTGCTATTAGTTTTCATTTCAGTTATGCTTTTGCTGTATCCCACAGGTTTTGATAACTTGTGTCTCCTTTATCATTTAGTTCAAAGAAACTCTTGATTTCTTTCAGTATTTCCTCCTTGACCCAATAGTTATTCAACAAAGATTATTTAGTTTCCATGACTTTGTCAGGTGGTGAGTATTCCTGGTTGAATTAAACTCTAATTTTATACCACTTTGATCACAGAATGTACATGGCATTATTTGTAACTTTTGAATTTTTGAGGTCTGATTTGTGGCCTGCTATGTGTTCAATTTT
The DNA here is from genome assembly GCA_008750895.1 of Mirza zaza. NCBI lineage: Eukaryota > Metazoa > Chordata > Mammalia > Primates > Cheirogaleidae > Mirza > Mirza zaza. The sequence continues at coordinate 21,476 of VSMD01082813.1, forward strand.
AGGGAGAGTTGCATGGGCTGATGAGAAGATTGTATATTTGGCTTTATTTGGGTGGAATGTTCTGTAGTAGTCTCTAAGATCCTTTTGTTCTAGAGCTCTGTTTAAATTCATTATTTCCTTGCTGATTTTCTGTTTGGGAGAATTGTCTTATTCTTTCAATGGGGTATAGAAGTCCTTTCCTAATATGGCATTATTGTTTATCATGCTATTAAGATTAAACAAGGTTTGCTTTATGTGATTGGGAGTTCCTGAGTTGGGTGCATAAATATGAAAAATTATTAATTCTTATTGTTGGATCTTCCCTTCCCCAATATATAGTGGCCATCTTTGTCCTTTTTTACTTTTGCTATTTTAAAATATGTTATCTGAAAATACTATAGCTACTCCTTCTTTCTTTTGACTTTTATTTGCCTGGATGATTATTTTTCATCCCTTGACCTTATGCCTGAATGCATCTTTGTGGGTTAGATGTGTTTCCTGTAGTAAGAAGATACTAGTAATATGGATTTCTATCTACTCTGCCAGTCTGTGTCTCTTCAGAGGACAGTTGAAGCCACTTACATTTGTTGAAGGATTAAAATTTGAGGTAGATTTCCACTTGTATTGTTGAGTGTAATCCTGTTGTTTTTTTTTACTCCTTGAGCCATCATGGAGTCCAGGTTCTACCCTTTAACTCTTGAATAATTTTACTTTGTAGAGTATCTATTGTACTGTTCGGTGTGTAATGCAGGTCTGAGTACTTCTGGTAGGGCTAGTCTGGTCTTCAAAAATTCAATCAGTGATTGCTTATCTGGGAAGAACACTATTTCTCTCTCATAGATGAAACTTAATTTTTCCTGTCAAAGAATTCTAGGTTGCAGATCATTCTGTTTTAGAAGATTAAGTATAGGCACCCAGTCCCTTCTGGCTTGAAAAGATTCACTTGAGAAATCTGTAGTTAGTCTCATAGGTTTTCCTTTGTAATTTATTTGTTGCTTTTGCCTCACTGTCCGGAGAATTGCTTTTTTCATGTTTACTTTGGTCAGCCAAATAACTACGTGACGTGGTTATTACCACGTAGGCTACGTGGTAATAACCACATGGTTATAACTACGTGGTAGCCTTTTCACATTGAGTCTCCCAGGAGTTCTGTATGCTTCTTGTATCTAGATATCAAGATTTCTGGCCAGGCCAGGCATATTTTCCTCCACTATTTCATGAAATGAATTTTCAAGCCCCTATGTATTTTCTTCTTCTTCCTCCGAAATGACAATGATTCCTATATTTGGCTTCTTTATGTAAACCCACATTTCTTGTATGTTTTGGTCTTATCTCTTATTTCTGTGTCCTTTTTCTTCATCTGATTTGTTTAGCACATAGGCATCTTCTAGTTCTCAGAGTCTTTCCTCTGTGTGATCCATTCTATTCTTGAGGCTTTCCAATGTGTTTTAAAGTTCCTTAAATGTCTCCTTCATTGCCATGAATTCCATTTGGTTTTTTCATAGTATTTCAATTTCTTTAGAGAATTTTTCTTCATTTCCTGAATAGTTCTTGTTGTTTTTTTATGTTGGGATTTTCTATTCAATTCCATTGAATTTTCTTACAATCTGTATTTGGAATTCTTCCTCTGTCAGTTTAATCATGTCATGTAAGTTGGTATCTGCTGAAGGAGATGGAATATTTTCTTTTGGAGGTGACTTTTCTCTCTGTTCTTTCATGTTTCCTATGTTCTTTCACTGATTCTTTCACACCAGGCTACTTTGTCAAGGACAGGGCGTACTGGGACACGTTTATCAACCTAATTCTGAGTCCCCAAAGGGAAATTTCTTGAAAATGCTGGAAAGATAGGGACTGTTCCTATATTATCTTAGCGGTGTTTTAGTCTGTTGGGTATCTCTGACCTGTTGTCTTCACCTCCTGCTTTAGGAGATTACTGAGTTTGGATCCCTTGCGTAGACTCGCTGGAGTTGGTTCACTTTTGGAGCTGGGACTCTGCTGTGGTCTACTAGTTTGAGATGGAAGACACTGTATTGGGCTATCTGGTTATCCTCCCTTTTGTTGCTTTTAGTTTGCATGGAGGATTTGGTTATAAAGATATTCCAATACCTTTGTATTCAGCTTTAACCCCCCGAATGAGATATACAAGTGTCTCAGTTTTGGGGGAATGTCATGCCACTCCGAAGGGTTACTTGTACCCTGTTACTACTTTGGGGGGGGGGTGAGAAGAGCTACAGGTACCTGCGAGCTTAAGAGTGTTTACTTCAGAGTTTGCTTGATTTTCACTTAGGGGAGAGCTGCCAATATGTCATTCAGGGCACTTTTGCCACACTCACAAGTTAGCTCATATTGCTGGGGTTTCAAATGGTGCAATTGCTAAGGACTCTGAATAAGATTTTCCTTCCCAGACCACAAGCTCCTAAACTAGCAATAGCCAGGGCACTAAGGGCAAGCCCTTGTGTTATGATATTATCAGATGATCATAACCAACCCAGTGTACTGAGTGAATAGTCTGTCCCCTTTTGCTTAGTCCTAAGGTCTCATAGAGTCAAGCCAGTCACACAGTAAAAGCAACCTTCCTCCTGTCTCTCTGCCTTCAAGGGCTGAGTCTGCCCTGTATGGCTGGGGGAGGGGTGTTGGGTAAGAATTCCACAAGTCCCAGCCCAGAAAACTCCTTGTCTTTTTTCTCTCCTCCTCCAAAGGTGGGGCCTGCTCTGCTGGGCAGGGATAGGGGTGTTGCCTGAGTCCCTTGCCTGGCCAACGCCACACAGGGTTTTCAGGCTATGGACTCCCAAAATGGCGGCTGCCCACCCACAGAGAGCCTGCACTGGAGACTGCTCCATGGGTAGCAGGTGCTGGATTTGGTATGCCGTCTCTAAGAGCCTCCTGCTGAGCCCACTGCTATCCTAAAACACTGAGTCAGGACTGTCCATGGGAGACATCTGTACTCTGTCCCACCCTGCACCAGCAGAATCTTCAGTGGATTCCAAGGGCAGAGCCTCCTTTTTGGTGTTCATCTCCCTCATTCTGGTCCCAGTGGGCACCAGAGGCAAGGTGCCTGTCTCCAAGCTCTCTCCTGCTGACCCAGGAATTGTCCACTCGGACAGTCCCTCCCCAACTAGTGTGGACCCAGCACAGCGCACTGGAGAGTTCAAAATGATTCCCACTCCTGTCACTTTTCTACGCTGCCTTTCAGCCCATGCTACAACTTCACACTGACTCAGGCGATTCCCTATCTAAGGGGATGTGGAGGTCAGTGGAGGAAGAGTCGTCCTCCTGTGGGTCAGATCACACTGCCAGCACTGGCCAAAGGGCGTAGCCTTCCCATGCTCTAGTCCCTGTTGTAAGTCTCACACTCTCCAGGCTTTGCAGTGGATTCTCTAACACATCTTTTTCTTTATGCAGTGTGGCTTGTCCCAGGCTGCTTCTCTGCAGGTTCATGATGCTGATCCTGTGGGAGACCAATCCTCTCCTGTGTAACTACTTGCGCTCTTCACCTCCTATGCTGGGAGCACAGAGCCAAGGGGTAACCCCTAATCCGCCCTTTTCTGACCCCTGAAGTAATTTTTAAAAATCAAGCAGAAATTCTAAACTCTAAAAATAAAACATAGAGATTAATCTTTGTGATCTTGGATTTGCTATTAGTTTCTTAGATGTAACACCAACAGCAAAAGCAACCAAGTTAAAATTGATAAATTGAACTGCATCAAAATTAGTGCTTTTGTGCTTCAAAAAACACCATCAAGAAAGTGAAAAGTAAAGACCAGAACTAGACAGTATATTTGCAAATTAAGTGTCTCACAGGGACAACTATGGAAATATATTTTAAAATACAACTCAAAAGTTAGACAAATAAGTAAATTGAAAATGGGCTAAAGATCTGAATAGAAACTTCTGCCAAGAAATAAATACAATATCTGATAAGCACAAGAAAAAGTCTCCACACCTTTAGAAAATGAAGAAATGTAAAAAAATTCTCCATACCTTTAGAAAATAAGGTAAAGTAAAATAAGGAAATGTAAAGATATCACTTCACTCCCACTGGCTATCATCAACACATGTATAATTAAAAGTGCTTGCAAAGATGTGGAGAAATGGAAACCCATTGCTGTTGGGGATGGAAAATGGTGCAGCCATTATGGAAAACAGTCTGACGATTCCTCAAAAGCATAAACATACAGGTAGCATATGACCCAGTAATTCTACTTCTAGGCGTATACTCAAAAGAAATCAAAATATGTCCATACAAAGCTTGTAAATGAATAATAAAAATCAACATTATAATGATGTTAATAAACAATAAATAACATTCATACATGTTAATAAATAACTTTTGGCTTTTATAAAAGCAAAAATTGAACAAAATCAATGTCTATTAATTGACAATGAATAAATAAAATGTGTATATCCATATGATACAATACGATTTGGAAATAAAAAGGAATGAAATCCCTATATAAGGAATGCCATGGGTGACCCTTTTTAAACATTATGCTAAGTGAAAAATGCAACACATGAAGGACCACATAATTTATGATTCCATTTATCGAATTGCAAAGAAAAATAAAATTTATAGACACAGAAATTAAATTAGTAGTTGCTTAGGGCAGGTGGGATGGAGAAATTCAGGGTGCGGAGATTAAAGCTAAAGTGCACAGAGATTCATTTCAGGAGATAAAACTATTTGTTGTAGTGATTGCACAATTCTTTGAGTGTATTTTGAAACATTTAATTTTAATCAATCATTGGCTCATTTTATAGTATACACATTACATATCAACAAATTTTTACCAAAAATATCGTTGATCCACCATACAGAAGAAATAATGGCTCAGATGTGTAATTACTTTGTTTCTAGTTCCGTGTCATGGGACTGCAGACCTAGGAGCCTCTCTCTTGCCACTATTTTTGACAGTCCCCTAACACATATTACATAACACAGTTCACTTCCACATGCCAGGTCATCAAAATTAGTTGGATTATAGCACTTATAAATATGAAAGAGACATTAAACACACTTGAGTAAATAACAGCTCATCTACCTTTGTATTGTCCAATTAGGAACCACATTTTCACTTTGTTCAAACACTGTATTTACTTTTAAGTATCTGAGTTAAATTTTAAGCAAATTGATTTATCCTTGGTTATAAGCATGAGAAACGACAGAAAGGACCAGCAACTGGAATAAAAAGCATTGCATTTCACCAAGATGGCTATGAAATTGGCTTCAGTTCTCCTGCTGATGCAACTGAGTGGTCACTTTAGCTATGGGACTTGTGGAAATGTGCTGGTGTGGCCCACAGAATACAGCCACTGGATGAATATGAAGACAGTCTTGGATGAACTTGTCCAGAGACGTCATGAGGTGACTGTATTGACACATCCTGTTTCCATTCTCATTGATCCAAAAAAAGCAGCCAGTATTAAATTTGAAGTTTTTCCTACATCTTTAACTAAAAGTGATTTTGAAGATGTTATCATACAACTGATCGATAAATGGACATATCATCTTCCAAAAGATACATTTTGGTCATATTTTTCACAAGTACAAGAAATCATGTGGAGTTTTTCTGAATATAAGAGAAAGCTCTGTAAAGATGCAGTTTTCAACAAGAAACTTATGACAAGGCTACAAGAGTCAAAGTTTGATGTGGTTCTTGCAGATGCCATTGGTCCCTGTGGTGAGTTGCTGGCTGAGATACTTAAAACACCCCTTGTGTACAGTCTCCGCTTCTCTCCTGGCTACCAATTTGAAAAGTCCGGTGGAGGACTTCTATTCCCTCCTTCCTATGTACCTGTACTTATGTCAGAATTAAGTGATCAAATGACATTCCTGGAAAGGGTAAAGAATATGATATATATGCTTTATTTTGATTTTTGGTTCCAAACAATTAATATGAAGAAGTGGGATCAGTTCTACAGTGAAGTACTTGGTAAGTCATATTTTTAATTGGTGGTTAGTAATTCCTGTCTTTCCTTATGCCTTGGAAGTTGAGCTTGTATGACTATGAATCAGACGAGTGTATGTTCTGTAAATGCAATTATGAAATGAAAATATGAGATGATATATCAATCTCACAAATATTAACAAAAATTATAGGATCGGTTAGAACCTTGTGGCCACCCCTTCTATAGTATATCCATGAAGTCATAGATGTATAAATTAAACTACTTAGCATTTCTTTAAGCAATCTAGTAACTACATTATTATACATTTTTTTCATCCCTAAAAAAAGTTAATAGACACATCAAGAAACATCTTGATGAAGGCAGATGTGTAGATTGAGGAGTTAAACATTGTTCTAGCACAACTATTAATGTAGCATTGAGGAAGTTGCTTCTCCTTGTGTGCCTTAATTTCCTTATTTGGAAATTAAAATATTTTTTTCTATAGAACCAAAATAATTCCTTAACAGTTGAGAGATAGGTCTGTCTCAGCAAGGAACAACTAAAATGTAAGATTTCCAATCTTTCTATGTTCCTTCACTAAGGACTTGGAGACTATCTGTTTTAAAGCCTAAAATCTTACTGATGAATGAACATTCAAGTTTGTGTCTATATTTTATTAAATTCTATGTCTACATTAAGTAAAATCTGACCAAAATGAGGGGTAGTAAATTCTATAGATTTCTACAATTTTTAAAGAATTTTAGATTCCATGTATAAATATTATGTAGTTATTCTTGAAATACTAATATTATTAAGATCTTCACATGAACCCAAAGAAGTGGTATGTACAAGGATTTCAACCATATTTTCACACAAACTCTTTATAAACTTGGAGAACCAACAAGGATCATGAGACTACCTTCATAAATCATTGATACTATATTCAGTACTTATTACAATGAAGTTTTTATGGGTTTGGTAGGATTAATTAATAGCAGAGCTAAAAGACATGTGTAAATGTATATTTGTTAGTACAGCAGCTTTAGAAAACAAGCAAATGCATGGGTAATTCCAGAGTGGCTCATATTTGTAATTACTGATGATTGTGAATAAATTGATGTGGTATTAGAGACACAGTCTCCTCTGAAAATTCTCTTAGCACTTTGCTTTTCTTATACAAACCTATGAGCAACATATATAGGACATGGGAATTAAATCACGCCTGTATATAAATATGTGTATATGTTTGTTTTATCAAAACACAAACACTTTAAATATCTTTGGCTACATTTTTCCAACTCCTTTCAGGAAATTACTTTTATATTCTCATGACAAGTCTCTTGTGTCATCTATGTTTTCTTTTCCTTCCCCCTTCAGGGAGACCCACTACGTTCTATGAGACAATGAAGAAAGCTGATATGTGGCTTATTCGAACCTATTGGGATTTTGAATTTCCTCGCCCACTCTTACCTACTGTTCATTTCGTTGGCGGACTCCATTGCAAACCTGCCAAACCCCTGCCTAAGGTGAACATATTCCTATTTGTTTGGTTTTGTTTATTTATTGTAAGAGTTGAGGCTCTTCACCATTATTCCACCTTAAAAGGAACACTGTTCCCCACCAATATAAAGGCGTCCCCAAAATATTGACAGCAAAACTTAATGTTTACTTGTTTCACTCCAGCATTGAAATCATTCCTCACTGAGATCCCCGAGTTTTACCCCTGAGAGCACAAAAGGGAAGGTTTACCTTATCAGAGCAGGTGTTTCCTGTCTTAGGCCAAGTCTGTAGGACACCTCCATAAAGCTGCCCGGGGAAACTTTTGTCTTGACATCATAATTGCCTAAGAGAGAAGCACAGAGAAAAGGTACAGTGTGTCTATTATTTGTATCTAAAAAGTGAGCTTAGATTTGAGTTACAAGAGAATTTTGTAAGCATATAAAATAATATTCCTTATGATGAAACACAAGAACCAAATATATTTTACTTTAATATCCTACTTTTAACACAAAAGGAGAAGTAAGCCTTTTAGTGCACTAGCATATCAATGTAATCTCTTACAAGATATCTTTTGTCTACCTTTTTATTAGTACCAATATAAAACTGAAATCTTATTCAAAAATAAAACCCAATATTTAAGTTGAATGCAAATTGTTTAAGGTAATTTTCATGAGGGACAAAATGAGAGGTAAGATTAGTGAAAATTGTATGCAACCGAAACCTACTAATAAATTTTCCCATTTACTTTCAGGGAAGATGATAGGGCCAGTGAGAGAGGGAAGAGAGTAGGAGAAGGAGGATAAGGAACAGGAAAACTAGTAGTAAAATAGTGATAATTATTAGCACTAGCCGTTGCTACTAACTTGCATGATAATTTGAATTCAAGTTAAAAGTCATGAAATGTATTCTCTAATTATTATACAAAGTAATCATTCCACAAATTTCTAACTTTTCCATTAAATATTAAGTTCTGAGGTAATACTTTTATATTTTAAAATAGTAAGACATTTGGCAAAATATAGGAAGCTTGTAGAATGCATGTACCTGTTGGTTTCAAAGTATACGTATGTGAAACTATAGAAACAAAAAATAAATCAAGATGGCAGATTCAATACCTGTGGCAGATATTCATATAAATACTCAAAGTAATTTACATATCTTATATTAAAAAGGATTAAAAACTTCTACTCTGTTGATGCCATATTATCACAATAATTTTGCCAAAAATTAATTAATCAACCATAATGCAAGTTTTCTTGGAAACTGAGAGGCAAAATGATGAAGAGAACAAGATCACAAAGTTTTCTCTGATTTCAATTTATAAAGACACGCTTGAAGTTCTGACCCCAAAGGAGAAGGAGGGAAAAAGAAACACACGTAACCTAAACATTTGTACCCCCATAAAATGCTGAAATAAAAAAAACTAAAAAATGAAAAATGATGAAAGAATAAAAAAAAGATTAAAATTTTCTAAGCATATATCACATAAATACCTTGAGCTATATAAACACAATAAATATCATAATGAAAGCACATGAATTTTTAATAGGGAATATATCTGGACAGAGAGTATGGATGAAACTCAATATCTTTTGTTTTAATTTTTTATACTATTACAACATTTCTTACATTGACATTGTATTCTTTTTATAAAGGAGCCACAAAAAGAGATCAGTAACGAATCTGTAAAGAGAGGTTGTATTACTTCATAGTGAATGAATGAAGGTTTTTATAGGCAGTCAGCCAGTGAGACAAAACATTGAACACAAGTTACATGAAATGTGTCTTCAGGAAAGTTGAATCACACAGAATATCTGGATGTCCCATGTATTACATGGAAGAGTGTTAAAAGTACAGGGACTCTCCTCTTAAAACTGATGTCATTGGTTCAAACTATTCTTTTTTTAAACAGCTGTTTTAAATAGTCACCACAAGGATTAACATATGAAAGTTTACTTGTGATGTAGAAAAAAAATTGATCATTATTTTGCAGAAAGAAACTATGGATTGAATATGAAACGAATAACAACAACAACAACAAACAGAGAATATGATTTGGATGTGATGCCCAGGACACACTAGGTTCTACATTTCTTCTTGTTCTTTCACCTCTTTCGTTTTTATGTGCAGGGTGGAGGGGGTTGGTTGTTTGAATTTCTTTGGTGGGAGAATACATTGAGTGGTTTAGAATATTCCTATGTAGAATGCATTCATATTGAAAAATGGGCACAGAATGGAAAACACAAGTGAAAATCATTGTCAATCAAGTCCAAGCAAGCTCATATTCACCAAGAGTTTTACACATTGTGAGTGAGCTACTCAGGAGAGTGACCAGATCCCCACAGCAGCAAGGCCTGCTATTGTCTCCACTGTGGCAAAGCTGCTCTCCGTGGGCCACAGTGAGGGGACAATGACAGTCCCTCCCTGATAGTTGTAAATAGCACAGCAATTTCAAGTGTGATTTCAGGATAAAAAATGTCTCATACCTAAACAATGACCTGGGAAATATGGTCATTCAACTATGTACCTATATACCATGTAAGTCTATGTATAAATGGAACCCTTGGGACTATTTCACTAAAATTCTAAACCACAATGTCATCATCCAGAATGTCAGTGCCTATCAACCTTCACCTACTGACTGTGTGCATGTGGGAAAAGACTGGGAAATTCTGACACACTTGAAGTGAGGGAGAAAAGATTATAGACCTGAAGAAATGTGGACATAAACTCATCCCAATTCTTAGTAAGATAGCCTCCTAGTAATAATCAGAGAATAACTCCAATGGATCCAAACCAAAAAATATTATAGAAAAATGCCTGAAATGAACAAAAGTGATTTAAAACTATAACCATAGAGAATTAAAGAAAAGTGAATCAACCATTAAAAAAGTAAATTATAATAGTAAATACAATAATATAGTTGAACATTCTGGGTATAATATTTTCTAGTATTATCTCTCCCAACTACATTGTAATAGCTCTACTTCATTTCTTCCTCCCACGCACACACATACATGCAGACACATGCAAACACATATTTGCACAAATACCCACAATAGAAGCCATCTATCTCATAGCGCACATTACTTTCCAAATAAACCAAGTGATGAGCTCAGTTAAAAAGTTGCCCTTGCTCTATCTATTCTTGATAATACTTGATTTTTCTCTTCTTAGATGTTTTGAACATTGTCTTCAAATATGTTTCTTATACTGACACCTGTTTGTGACGGAACACATTCTGTCTTCACAGGAGATGGAAGACTTTGTCCAGAGCTCTGGAGAAAATGGTGTTGTGGTGCTTTCTCTGGGGTCGATGCTCAGTAACATGACAGAAGAAAGGGCCAATGTGATCGCTTCAGCCCTTGCCCAGATCCCACAAAAGGTTGGATAAAGCTCCTATTGGTGGACAGCTACTGAATCACTCTGTTTGACTTTGTAAAGAGTACAGCTGCACAAACATTCTATCAAAAGTGTTAACTGTTAGGATAGCTCTACTTCTCTCAGATATCATCTCAAAAACTAAAATATATAAGGAAGATACTACAATAGTAAAGAGGAGGGTTTTCATTTGTAGTAACTTTGGCATTAACAGGGTGATCATAAGAAATATACTGAAAAGGTGCAGTGAAGTTTTGATATTATTAAATATTATGGTATTGAAAGCATGTAAACATACATCACTAAATTCTACCCTGCCATGTAATCCTATTTAACAGACTTCCTGAGGGTTCTCTACACACTACAGATATTATCAGAAAGAAATTAAATTTTAGTGAGCATCTGCACTAGCACATTACCAATAAGCAGGTATTATGAAAAGTCTGCAATGCATTGCACTTTAGGCTTCCCATGCGATCTGACCTTTTGTAACTCCTATGAATTTGGAAAAAAGTCTATTTGGTGTGCAGTCAGGGTTCTATTTAGAGACAGGATGATTGGCCTGAGAAATCACTACTCTAGGTACCCACCTAGCCTAGTCGAATTAGAGAAAGAAAAATTTGCCTGCCTTGCTGGACAGGCCTGGATGTAATGTAAAGATGCAGATGGGATCCTGTGCTAACAGTAGAACCTGTGCATTATAAAACGTGGCCCCACAAGTCTCTGACCCAACCACTAGACAAACACCTCCTTTGTATTGAGGAAGGAGAATGGAATAAAGGAAGGACTCAATCAGAGTGAAGGCAGGAATGGGAAGAGGTTCAGAGGCCCCTTCCAAAGATGTAGTAGGAAAGCACTGTAATATTTATAATATATAGAATACAGTTGCAGTCTATGTGTATTGTGAATTAGTTTTTAAGTTTTCTATCTGATGTAGACCTCCCCTAATGAGCTGTGCTACTTTTTTGCTGAAAACTCAAAATACTTCAACATTAAAATAGCAAGTGGAAGGTAAACAGGTCTAAAATTTATTCAAGTTTATATGGATTGACTGGGGAAGTCTACAGTAAGCTTATTTTGGTACTGGCCATGGAAATAGCTTAGTTTAGAAGGCCATATGAATCACTTCTGTAGCCTATCTTCTAAGTGTTTATGATCTACTAAGTAAAATTTTAGCAAAATACCATTTTGGACTTTTTCCATAGCTGTGTTGGTATTCATCGATTGACCACCAGAACTATTTTTCTACATTGAAAGAATTTTCAAAACTAGAAATAGTGATAACTCTCCAAGTTTTTGTCAAAAATTGCCACTTGAACTTTTTTTAGAAGGAGTGCTTAATAAATTCTACCTAACAGTGGTCATGCATACTGCCAATGCAGCATGGCTGTCTTCCTCACAAGTAGTTCATCTGACAGATTATTTTTGTAAATCAAATGATGTCAAACTGTAAAGAAATTATTTATATAAAAAGTACATATAAATGAACAACTACTCATATTACTGACAAGCTTGAGGTGATAGCCACAATTCCCATGATTGCAATTTACACATTCTATGCCTGTATGAACACATCATGAGTACATAAGTATAAATGCTCACTGCCCAAGATAATTAAATATAAATTTTGAAAGAAGGAATAAACAGAATATTATTAAATTTAGAAGATGGCAGCTAGTAGAAAATGCACAAATAAAATAAATGCAAAGATCATTACTGATGTATGTGTTTTTTATTACAATTATATTGACTGTCAATTTTTTCAAATACTTGAATTTATCATTGAAAGTATCATTCATCTAACTTACTTAAAATTCTTTATAAATCAAAGTGATTCTAACCATGAGTGCATAAAATCCGGTTATTCTATTTACCTTAGAGTTTTAGTAGTTCTCATTACTTAACAACCTTGTTCTCATTTCTTCATCTTTTATAAGGAGGTGATTTAACTAGATGGTTGATATTCCCTTTAGAGCTTCACCCTGCCATAACTTTGGAGTTTCCCACATGGAGCAAGGTATTTCTTTTACCCTGACAGGTTCTATGGAGATTTGATGGCAAGAAACCAGACACCCTAGGACCCAATACTCGGCTGTACAAGTGGTTGCCCCAGAATGACCTTCTTGGTAAGATAATGGAGAAAAAATACTGAATATATGACTAACAGCCAATTAGAGTGATAGTAGGGCAACAGCAACTAACATATGGAATATTTATTGTTGAAAACTGAAAAATAAACCTAACAACTTTATATTTATTTTCAAGTCCTAGGGGGGAAGAATAAACAACAACAGTTGGCATTTTATTACATATTATTCATATTACATATTACTCATATTCTTTATGTGCAAAAACAAAGTATCCTTATATGAGTTGTAATTGCTTCTCATATAATTTTTCAATAGCTTCCTGGGTTGTCTGTCTGTCTATTATTTCTATAACTTCACCCCTGTCCTTCTCCCTACTGCAAGGTTATTCCACATGACGCTGAACAAGAACAGTTGCTCTTCCGTTACAGGTGACTCTGCGTTTTCTATGGGAATAAATCCCAGGCTTTACTGTAATGTGCTCACACCCTCGCAGGGACATGTGGCCTGTCCTTCCTCTGATCCCAGCCCTGCTCCCAGCACTATCCCTGTGCCCTGGGCACCTCACATGTCAGACTCCCTGACTGCATGTTGCTTTCAGAGAACGTGTTTTTATGAATACATGCCCAATCTGTTCCTATTCTTCTTTCTTTTTTATATTTCACACATTTTATTTCTTTCACCCAAAATGTGTCTTTTCATATTTTCTGCTTGCTAATCTTGTATTCATTTTTCCATTCTCGTTTCCCACACCATTTCTTCCATGCAGGCCTCACTTTCCTCTGCAGCAAAAGTAGGTGCTTCGTCCTCTGAAATCTGACAGCAATTTCAGGGCAGTGTTGTGGGTGTTCTGACCTGTTATCTAGAAAACAATACCACTTTCAGTGTCCTATATTGTCATTTCCCATTTTATTCCTAAAACTCATAGTGAATAATTTTACTGATATTCACCCAATTCTAGGTCATCCAAAAACCAAGGCTTTTGTAACTCATGGTGGAATCAATGGCATCTATGAGGCCATCTACCACGGGGTCCCCATGGTGGGCATCCCTTTGTTTGCGGATCAACCAGACAACATTGCTCACATGAAGGCCAAGGGAGCAGCTGTTAGAGTGAACTTCAACACAATGTCAAGTACTGATTTGCTCAGTGCTTTGAAGACAGTCATTAATGAACCTTTGTGAGTATACTAATTCTTTTAATAAGTGGTATTCATAGATATGGTCTCTTGTCAACAAGGAAGATGAGATTCATCCCTTTTTCAGTAGATTAATATTGAAAGAATTTAAATTATATAACCAGTGTCAGATCTGCTTTTATTTTCCACCATATATTTCACGGTTGCATTGAACTCTATATTTTTAATGGGTAAACAATTAGTGCAAAACTCTTCTACATAAGCATAACTTCCAATATATAGATAAGTATAAAAAAAGATGAATTTTAAAAAACAAGACAGAATTCACAGTGAAAAAGGGTAATGAACTTATAAATTTGATAAAATATTTTAATTCAATTCCTAAAATCTCTGAATGTGTCACTTTTTTCTTGCCCCCAAATTTACTTTTATATTATAATTACTTTAATAGCTTTGATAATGAGATATAATTTACAATGCATAGAGTTCACCTATTTAGACTATGAAATTTAAATATTTTTAGTATTTTTAAAAAATCATGAAGCCATCGCCATAATATAATTTTAGAACTTTTGTATCAACCCCAAAGAAACTTCATAGGGCATAGATGTCTTTTCCAATAAGACTCTAACGCCAGGTAAAGACCAATTTATTTTTGTCTCTATGAATTACCCTTTCTAGAATTGTGACATAAATGGAATCGCGTAATTTATGGTGTTTTGTAAGTAGTTTTTTTCACTAGGCATAATTGTTTTTCGTTTTATCCATGTTGTTGCATGTATCAGCATTTTGTTCCCCTTTATTGCTGTATAATATCCTTTGGTACATGAATATACCATAATTAATCCATCCATTTAGCAGCTCAGGGATATTTTGTTTGTTCCAATTATAAACATTGTTATGCATAATTTTGTGTGGAAATATGTTTCTCATATTATGATAGTAGAAATTATTAGTGGAATTGCTGGGCCCTATGACAAATTTTGTTTGAGAAAAACTGCTGAATGGTTCTCCAATGTACATGCCCCATTTTTCATTACTAACAGCAGTACAGGAGGGTTTCAGTTCCTTCATACTGTTTCCACTTCTCATCTGTCTTTTTGTTACAGCCATTACAGTGTGTGTAAAGTAGTCTCTCATTAGTCTTAATTTGTATTTCTCTTATGCCTAAAATTTGAGCATCTCTTCCTCTGCTTAATAATCATTCCCATATCTTCTTTGGAGAAAATTCTATTTCAGAGAGTGAAGACAGAAAAGTAGAATGGAAGCAGAAAGACTTCTCAGGTGCCATTTCAACCACCAGGACACAATTCCCTTTGAAAACATCAAGATGCTCATTCTCAGATTGCATTTCCACTGTCTCACTTACAGCACATGGAATGACTCATAATATTTCTTCTGCTAGAAAGATAAGCTTTTGCACCTGACCTCTCATTTTCCCTTTTAAAAATATTTTAATGATAAAATTCCAATTTAAAAATCAAACTGGCTATGATGACCCAAAACATTCAAATTCTATGTCAATAGTGTGACATTTCCCTTGAGTCATTTGGATGACACTTTTCCAAAACCATTCATGAATTTGATGTGGGTAGCCAATAAGCTTACTTTCAATGTTGGAATATTTATGACTATTATTCCAGGTATAAAGAGAATGCTATGAAATTATCAAGAATTCACCATGATCAGCCAATGAGGCCTCTCGACCGAGCAGTCTTCTGGATCGAGTTTGTCATGCGCCACAAAGGAGCCAAACACCTTCGGGTTGCAGCCCACGACCTCTCCTGGTTCCAGTACCACTCTCTTGATGTGCTTGGGTTCCTGCTGGCCTGTGTGGCAACTGCTATATTCCTCATCACAAAGTGCTGTGTGTTTTTCTGCCGGATGTTTGTTACAGCAAGAAAGAAGGCAAAAAGGGAATAATTAGATGCAGGTTTGAACCTGTAATCCTTGAAAGATGCGACTCCTTCAGTTTATTCCAGGAAGAAGAGTTTGTGATGTAAGGTTACCTTCCTCCTGTGACCACTTGCCTTTTCACCATGTAGTTTGTCAAATCAAAGATTGTTTATGTCACAGTTGATACTTTTTAAAAGTTAGAAATATTTTGTTGCGAAGAGAAAAGAAAAGCTGGGGGAAAAGTAAGAAAATTAAATATGATATGGGTTTATGTAGACATGTAGTATCCCAATTCAGAAATTATATCAAAAATATGTATCAAACTTTATCATTTCCATATTGTACATGAACATGAGACCATCAATACATCCTTGCTCAATATTAATATTGTTTCACAGATGCTTCAAATTCTTTCCTTCATTTAGGTATAGTATTTCATAGTTTTAATTTCTGTTGAAAACTATCCAACACTTACACACTGCTCAGAACCCTGACTGGTGAGCTCTGCTGGGTCACGCTCTCAGATTTTAAAGGTGTTTCTTCTGCATCCCTGTGAGCCCAGAGTCACAGGAACTGCTAGATTGTGCGTGAGAGGACTCAGATATGCAATCAAGGCAAAAATGCTCTTGGGCAGCTCTTCCCCAGGGCTTTAAAAACTCCCCTCCCATTCTTGGGGAGATTCCTGCTAAAGACCTCTGAGATCTCCGTTAAATGATGGGGCTTTACTGCAATATGTTGATGACATATTAGTTGTCCGCACCACGAAAAAAGGCATCCAACAAGAACACTATTCTAACTCTAAACTTCCTGGCTGTATCCAAGGTATGCAAGAAAAAGGCTCAGATTTTACAGCCTTCAGTTAAATATCTCGGGTTCAGGTTTTCCCAGTGACAGAGAAACCTGCTCCCTGATTGGACGGAGGACCTTTGCAGAGTAGCCAGATCTCTCACTTGACAATAGCTGTGGAGCTTCTGAGACGTGGTCGGTTTCTGTCACATCTAGATTCCTAACTTGGGACTTATTGCTAAGCCTCTGTATGATGCCTTAAGGGGAGGAGATAATGAACTGTTAGAGTGAACTGGGGCTGGCCAAAGGGCTTCCTTAAATATCTAGGAATAACTGTTGAGTGCCCCAGCATTGGGACTCCCAGATATATAAAAACCTTTTGATGTTTTTGTGCATAAGAAGCAAGGACTGAGTCTAGGAGTTCTGACTCAGGGCCTGGGAAATATTAAGATACCCATTGCTTATTTCTCAAGCAAGTGGACATTGTCACAAAGGGATGACCTTCTTGCATTTGGGCTATTGCTGCCGCTTGTCACCTGCGTCAACAGGCAGAGAAGTTTACAATAGGCCAGCCCAGCACTCTGCACACCCCCACTGTGTGCTCCCCTTACTGGAACACACAGGAGAATACTGGCTGGCCTCTGGGAAGCTTGAGAGATATCACACCATCCTTTTCGACACTGCCAATATAACACTGAGAGCAGTCTCTACTTTAAATCCTGGCACCTTACTTCCCCAAACCTGTGCATGGATGTTTACAAATAATTGAATGAGTTTACAAATAATTGAATGGATCTAACTGATGCACCCCTAGTAAACCCACACCTAGAGATATTTACGGATGGAAGCAGCTTTACAGATCAGGGCAGTGGAGAGCTGGGTATGCAGTGATAACCCATCACCAGATATTAGGGCTGAAGTCCTCCCTTCTGGAACCTAGGCACAGAAGGCAGAACTCGCAGCCCTAGTCTGGCACTCTAACTAGATAAAGGCACACAAGTGACCATTGCCCAGACTACAGGTATGCTTTTCCTGTTGTTCATGCGCATGAGCCATCTGGAAAGAATGAGGACACTTAATGTCCAGTAATAAAGAAATAAAATATAGCACAGAAATCCTAGCCTTGCTAGATGCCATTTTAGCCCCCAAGGAAGTAGCTGTAGTTCATAGCCTCGGTCATCAGCAGACAGACGGTCTGGTGACAAGGGGCATGATCAGGCAGCTCAGGCCACGAAGGACGCAGCTATCCTTGCCATCACAGCAAAATCAATTTTCCTGTCCTCTGTTGACCCTTCACCCCGGCCTGGACTGCTTGTGATGAGGGCAAGGGCCATGTGGAGTTGTTTTGGGAACATAGGTGATATTTTTGTGTAACTTCCTGAACAGTTTTTTTTAATGTAGATGATCTTTGCACTAATTGGTTACTCATTAAATTTATAGAGTTCACAGCAACTCTGAAATAACTGGTAGAAATTACAACCAGGTTTCACATTGGTTATATAATTTAAATTATTTTAATATTAATCTACTGAAAAAGGGATCAATATCATCTTCCTTGTTGACAAGAGAACAAATTATATGTCTAATGAAGGACTGATTAAAAATATATTTTTAAAAACATAACTCAATGATAAAATAAAAATATTAAAATATGACTCAATACTAAGACAAATAAGCAAAACAAAAATGGACAAGGGATTTGAATGGAAATTCTGCCAAGAAAAATATGCAATTGATGATAATCACAAGAAAAACACTCTCAGCACTTTTAGAAGACAAACACATGTCAAATGTAATGAGCTATCACTTCACTCTCACTGACTATAATCAAAAGATAGATAATAAAAAGTGCTTGCCAGGATATGGAGAAATTTAAGACCTCATAGTATGCTTGTAGGAATGGAAAAAGGAGCAGCCAATGTGGAAAACAGTCTAGCCATTCCCCAAAAGGAGAAGCATACAGGTAGCATATGACCCAGTAATTTTACTTATAGGCATATACCAAAGAGAAATTAAAATATGTCAATGCAAAGCTTGTGCATGAATTCTGATTAACAACATATTCATAAAAACCAAAAACCAAACAGAATCAATGTCCATCACTTGGTAAATGAATAAATAAAATATTTATATCCATACTATGGAATACTATTTGGAAATAAATAATAGCATGGATGATCCTCTTTAGACATTATGCTAAGTGACAAATGCCAGTTACACAAGACCACATATTTTTTATTCTTTTTATCAAACTGTCCAGAAAAAGCAAATTTACAGATACAAAAACTAAATTAATGATAGCCTAGAGCAGACAGGATGGGGAAATGCAGAGTGGGGAGATAAAATCAAAGGGGCACAGAGTTTCTTTAGGGAGATGAAATTATTTGTTGTAGTAGATGCACAATTCTGTGAATATACTAAGAAATATTGAATAAAACAATAATGGTGAATAATATGGCATATGCATTATACAACAAAACAGTTTTACAAAAAAATATTTGAACCATGATATGCGAGAAATACTGACCCAGCTGTACAATTACTTTATTTCTAGTTCTGTGTCACGGGACTGCAGACCCAGGAGCCTCTCACTTGCCACTACTTTTGACAGAACTCTAAAATATATGACCTAAGACATGTTACTTGCACATGCAAGGTCATCAAAGTTAGCTGGATTAATGCACTTATAAACCGAAAGGGACGTTAAACACACTTGAGTGAACACGAAGTCATCTGCCTTTGCTTTGTGCACTTGGCAGCCACACTCTCAGACTGCTCAGAGGATGGACTTACTTTGAGTGCAGGAGTTAAATTTTACCTTGATTAATTTGTCCTTGGTTATAAGCATGAGAAACGACAGAAAGGACCAGCAATTGGAATAAAAAGCATTGCATTTCACCAAAATGGCTTGAAATTGGCTTCAGTTCTCCTGCTGATGCAACTGAGTGGTCACTTTAGCTCTGGGACTTGTGGAAAGGTGCTGATGTGGCCCACAGAATACAGCCCCTGGATGAATATGAAGACAATCCTGGATGAACTTGTCCAGAGGGGTCATGAGGTGGCTGTATTGGCATCTTCAGCTTCCATTCTTGTTCATCCCAGCAAAACATCTGCTATTAAATTTGAACTTTATCCTACATCTTTAACTAAAAAGGACTTTGAGGACCTTTATGTGAAACTGATCAACAAAGCAATAGATAAAATAAAAAGGATTTATTTTGGTCATATTTTTCTCAAGAAGAAGAAAGCATGTGGGAATATTCTGACTGTATTAGAAAGCTCTGTAATGATGCAGTTTTAAACAGGAAACTTACCACAAAGCTACAAGAGTCAAAGTTTGATGTGGTTCTTGCAGATGCCATTGGTCCCTTCAGTGAGCTGCTGGCTGAGATACTTAAAACACCCCTTGTGTACAGTCTCCTCTTCTCTCCTGGCTATACATTAGAGAAGTCTGGTGGAGGACTCTATTCCCTCCTTCTGTGTACCAGTTGCTCTGTTCGAATTAAGTGATCAAATGACATTCCTGGAAAGGGTAAAGAATATGACATATGTGCCTTATTTTGATTTTTGGTTCCAAACATTTAATATGAAGGAGTAGGATCAGTTCTACAGTGAAGTACTGGGTAAGTGATGTTTTTAATTGGTGGTTAGTAATTCTTGTCTTTCCTTATGCCTTAGAAGGTGAGCTGTATGACTATGAATCAGACGAGTGCATGTTTTGTAAATGCAATTATGAAATGGAAATATAAGATGATATATCAATCTCACAAATATTATCAAAAATTATAGGATTAGTTAGAACCTGTGGCCACCACTTCTATAGTATATCCATGAAGACATAGAGGTGTAAATTAAAGCACTTAGCATTTCTTTAAGCAATCTAGTAACTACTTTATTATACATTTTTTTCATCCCTAAGAAAAGTTAATAGACACATGAAGAAACATCTTGATGAAGGCAGATGTGTAGATTGAGGAGTTAAACATTGTTCTAGCACAACTATTAATGTAGAATTGAGGAAGTGGTTTCTCCTTGTGTGCCTTAATTTCCTTATTTGGAAATTAAAATATTTTTTTCTATATAACCAAAAGAATTCCTTCACAGTTGAGAGAGAGATCTGTCTCAGAAACAAACAGCTAAAATATCAGGTTTCCAACGTTTCTAAGTTCCTTCACTAAGGGCTTGGAGCTTCTCTGTTTTAAAGACAAAAATTACTGATGATTGAACATCCAAGTTTGTGTCTACATTATGTTAAATTATACATCTAAGTTAAGTAAAATATGAGCCACATAAGGGGTAGCAAATTCTATACATTCCTATAATTTAAAAAGAATTCTAGCTTCCATGTGTAAATATTATACACTTATTCTTAAAATACTAATATTAATAAGATCTTCCCATGAACCCAAAGAAGTAGTATCTAAAAGGATTTCAACCACATTTTCAGAAAAACTCTTTATACACTAGGAGAACCAAGGATCGTGAGACTACCTTCATAAATTGTTGAAAGTGTATTCAGTACTTATTACAATGAAGTTTATGGGTTTTGTAGCATTAATTGATAGCAGAGCTTAAATAAATGTATATTTGTTAGTACAGCAGCTCTAGAAAATAAGCAACTGTATGAGTAATTCCAGAGTGGCTTATATTAATAATTACGAATGATTGCGAATATACTGATGTGATCTTAGAGACATAATCTCCTCTAAAAATTCTCTTAGCACTTTGCTGTTCTTATACAAACCTATGAGCAACATATATAGTCCATGGGAATTAAACCATGCCTGTGGATCAATATGTGTATATATTTGTTTTATTAAAGCACAAACACTTTATATATCTTTGGCTACATTATTCCAACTTCTTTCAGGAAATTACCTTTATATTCTCAAGATAACTCTCTTGTGTCATCTGTTTTCTTTTCTTTCTTCTTTTCAGGCAGACCCACTACGTTATATGAGACAATGAGGAAAGCTGATATGTGGCTTATTCGAAACTATTGGATTTTGATTTTCCTCGCCCATTCTTACCAAAGTTTGATTTCGTTGGCGGACTCCATTGCAAACCTGCCAAACCCCTGCTTAAGGTGAACATGTTCCTATTTGTTTGGTTTTGTTTATTTATTATAAGAGTTGAGGCTCTTCACCATTATTCTACCTTAAAAGGAACACCGTTCCTCACCAATATAAAGGTGTCCCCAGAATGTTGACAGCAAAACTTAATGTTTATTTGTTTCACTCCAGCATTGAAATCATTCCTCACTGAGATCCCCGAGTTTGACCTCTTAGAGCACAAAAGGGATGGTTTACCTTATCAGAGCAGGTGTTTCCTGCCTTAGGCCAAGTCTACAGGACACCTCCATAAAGCTGCCCGGGGAAACTTTTGCCTCAACCTCGCAATTGCCTAAGAGAGAAGCACAGAGAAAATGTACAGTGTGTATATAATAAAACCAAATAAGTTCTATTAATGTATTTGAAAAGTGACCTTACATTTTAGTATTTGTGTATTTTAAAATTGTAAGACTTTTGGCAAAATATATCAAGCATTTTAAAAATGCATATAGCTGTTGGTTTCAAAATATACATATATGAAACTATACAAACAAAAAATAAATCAAGATGGGCAAATTCAATATTTGTGGCAGATATTCATAAAATCAATACTCAAAGTAATTTAAATATCTTATATTAAAAAAGATTAAAAACTGATACTGTGTTCATACCATATTACCACAATATTTTACCAAAAATTATTTAATAAACCATAATGCAGGTTTTGTTGGAAACTGAGGGGCAAAATGATGAAGAGAACAAGGTCACAATGTTTTTTGTGATTTCAATTTATACACAATAAGACACACTTGAAGCTCTGACACCAAAGGGGAAGGGGAGGAAAAGAAACACACATAATCTTAACATTTGTACCCCCATAAAATGCTGAAATAAAATTAAAAAACAGAAAAAAATAAATAAAACAAAATGATCAAAGAATAAAAAAAGATTAAAATTTTCTAAGCATATGTCACATAACTAAATTGAGTTATATAAACAAAATATAAATCATAATGAAAGCACATAAACTTTAAACTGGGAATATCTCTGGACAGAAAGCATGAATGAAAATCAATATCTTCTTTTTTAATTTTTATACTATTACAAAATTTCTTACATTGATCTTGTATTATTTTCATAAAGGTCTCACAGAATGAGATCAGTATGAATCTGTAAAGAGAGGTTGTATTACTTCATACTGAATGAATGAAGGTTTTTATAGGCAGTCAGCCAGTGAGACAAAACACTGAATAAATGTTACATGAAATGCAGCTTCAGGTAACATGAATCACACAGAATACCTGGATGTCCCAAGTATCACATGGAATAGTATTAAAAATACCGTGATTCTACTATTAAAAATGATGTCATTGGTTAAAACTATTCCTTTTGTAAACAGCTGTGTTAAATAGAGAGTTCACCCAAAGGATTAACATATGAAAGTTCACTTATTATGTAGAAAAAAATTGATCATTATTTTGCAGAAAGAAACTATGGATTTAATATGAAACAAATAACAACAACAACAACAAAAAGAGAATATGATTTGGATGTGATGCCCAGGAAACACTTGGTTCTACATTTCTTTTTGTTCTTTCACCTCTTTCCTTTTTTTGTGGAGGGTGGAGGGGGTTGGTTGTTTGAATTTTTTTGGTGGGAGAATACATTGAATGGTTTAGAATATTCTTATGTAGAATGTATTCATATTGAAAAGTGGGCGCAGAATGGAAAACACAAGTGAAAATCATTATCAATCAAGTCCAAGCAAGCTCATATTCACCAAGAATTTACACATTGTGAGTGAGCTACTCAGGAGAGTGAGCAGATCTCCACAGCAGCGAGGCCTGCTGTTGTCTCCACTGTGGCAAAGCTGCTCTCCGTGGGACCCAGTGAGGGGACAAGGACAGTCCCTCCCTTACAGTTATAAATAGCACAGCAATTTCAGCTGTAATTCAGGATAAAAAATGTCTCTCATATAAACAATGACCTGGGAAATACGGTCATTCAACTATGTACCTATATACCATCTAATTCTATGTATAAATGGAACCCTTGGGACTCTTTCACTAAAATTCTAAACCACAATGCCATAATCCAGAATGTCAGTGCCTATCAACTTTCACCTACTGTCTATGTGTGTGTGGGAAAAGACTGGGAAATTCTGACACACTTGAAGTGAGGGAGAAAAGATTATAGACCTGAAGAAATGTGGATATAAAATCATCCCAATTCTTAGTAAGACAGCCTCCTGGTAATAATCAGAGAATAACTCCAATGGCTCCAAACCAAAAAATATTATAGAAAAATGCCTGAAATGAACAAAAGTGATTTAAAACTATAACCATAGAGAATTAAAGAAAAGTGAATCAACCATTAAAAAAGTAAATTATAATAGTAAATACAATAATATAGTTGAACATTCTGGGTATAATATTTTCTGGCATTATCTCTCCCAACTACATTGTAATAGCTCTACTTCATTTCTTCCTCCCACGCACACACATACATGCAGACACATGCAAACACATATTTGCACAAATACCCACAATAGAAGCCATCTATCTCACAGTGCACATTACTTTCCAAATAAACCAAGTGATGAGCTCAGTTAAAAAATGACCCTTGCTCTACTAATTCTTGATAATACTTGATTTTCTCTTCTTAGATGTTTTGAACAATCTTTTCAAATGTCGGTCTTAAACTGACACCCGTTGTGACGGAACACATTCTTTCTTCATAGGAGATGGGAGACTTTGTCCAGAGCTCTGGAGAAAATGGTGTTGTGGTGTTTTCTCTGGGGTCGATGCTCAGTAACATGACAGAAGAAAGGGCCAATGTGATCGCTTCGGCCCTTGCCCAGATCCCACAAAAGATTAGATAAAGCGTCTAATGGTGAAGAGATACTGAAAGAGCGTTAGACTTTGTAAAGAGTACAGCTGCAGAAAATTTCTGTCAAAAGAATTAACTGTTAGGATAGCTCTACTTATCTCAGATATCATCTCAAAAACTAAAATATATATGGAAGATGCTACAATAGTAAAGACAAGGGTTTTGTAGTAACTTTGACATTAGCAGTGTGACAATAACAAATATACTGAAAAAGTGCAGTGAAGTTTTGATATTATTAAATGTCATGGTGTTGAAAGCATGTAAACAGACATCACCAAATTCTACCCTGTCATTTAATCTTATTGTGACAGACTTTCTGAGGGCTCTGTACACACTACAGATATTATCAGATACGAGTTAAATTTTAGTGAGTGTCTGCAATAACACTATAACAATAAGCAGGTATTGAGAAAAGTCTGCAATGCATTGCAATTTAGGCTTCCCCTGTGATCTGACCTTTTGTAACTCCTATAAATTTGGAAAAAGCCTATTTGGTGTGCTGTTCAGGGCTCTATTTAGAGAAAGGACGATTGGGCTGAGAAATCACTACTCCAGGTACTCACCTAGCCAAGTCGGATTACAGAAAGAAAAAGTTGCCTATCTTGCTGGACAGGCCTGGATGTAATGTAAAGATGCGGATGGGATCCTGCCCTTACAGTAGAACCTGTACATTATAAAACGTGGCCCCACAAGACTCTGACCAAACCACTAGACAAACACCTCCTTTGGATTGAGGAAGGAGAATGGAATAATGAAATAATCAGAATGAAGGCAGGAATGGGAAGAGGTTCAGAGGCCCCTTCCATAAGATGTAGTAGGAAAGTATTTCCCATTAATAATATAGAGAATACAGTTGCAGTCTATGTGTATTGTGAATTAGTTGTTAAGTTTTCTATCTGACATAGAATTCTCCTACTGACCTGTGCTACTTTTTTGCTGAAAACGCCATAGTCTTCAACACTAAAATATCAACTGTAGGTAAACATTTCTAAATTTTATTGAAGTTTAAAAAGATTGCCTGGAAATTCTACAATAAGCTTATTTTGGTACTGGGCATGGAAATGGCTTAGTTACAGCAGACCAAATGAAGCACTGCTGTAGCCTATAATCTAAGTGTTAATGATCTTTTAAATAAAATATAGCAAAATACAATTTTAGACTTTTTAACAGCTGTGTTGGTATTCACGAATTGACCAGCAGCTCTATTTTTCTACAGTGAAAGAATTTTCAAAACTAGAAATAGCGGTAACACTATGAATTTTTCTCAAAAATTGCCACTTAAAGTTTTTCTTGAAAGTTGTGCCTAATAAATTCTACCTAACAGTGGTCATGCATACTACCAATGCAGCATGGCTATCTTTCTCACTAGAAGCTCACCGTACAGATTATTTTTATAAATCAAATGATGTCAAACTGTAAAGAAATTACTTATATAAAAAGTAGATAAAAACGAACTACTACTCATATTACACAAATTCTTGAGGTGATAGATACCAAACTTACTATGATTTGAATGTTACACATTCTATCCCTCTATAAAGACATCATGTATACATATACACAACTATTAAGTGTCCAAGAAATTAAATATAAACATTTAAAAGGAGTAAACAGAATATTATTAAATTTATGAGATGGCAGCTAGTAGAAAATTTGCAAATAAAATAAATGCAAAGATCATTATTGGTGTATGTGTTTTACATATACATTGTCAATATATTAAATACTTGAATTTAACATTGAAAGTATCATTTGTCTGAGTTACTTAAAATTCTTTATATACCAAAGTGATTCTAACTATAAGCACATCAAATCCAGTTATTCTATTTTATCTCAGAGTTTTAGTAGTCCTCTTTACTTAAGAACCTTGTTCTCATTTCTTCATCTTTTGTATGGAGGGAATTTAACTAGATGGTTTATAACTCTTTTAGAGTTTTATTGTGCCATAACATTGGAGTTACATCATGAAACAAGATATTTTCTTTACCCAACAGGTTCTATGGAGATTTGATGGCAAGAAACCAGATACCTTAGGACCCAATACTCAGCTGTACAAGTGGTTGCTCCAGAATGACCTTCTTGGTAAGATACTGGAGAGAAAATGCTGAATATATGACTAACATCCAATTAGAGTGATAGTAGGTCAACAGCAACTAACATATTGAATATTTATTGTTAAAACTCAAAAATAAACCTAACTACTTTATATTTGTTTTCAAGCCCCAGGGGGGAAGAATAAACTACAACAGTTGTCATTTTGTTACATACATTCATATTCTTTATTTCCAAAAACAAAGTAACTTTATATGAGATGTAACTGATTCTCAGATAATTTTCAATAGCATCCTGGGTTGGCTCTCTTTCTCCTATTTCTACTAGTTTACCCCTGTCCTTCTCCCTACTGCAAGGTTATTCCACATGACACTGAAAAAGAACAGTTCCTCTTCTATTAACAGTGACTCTACTCGCCATCAAATTGGTACTGACTGATTAAAACTATGATGCTCAAATGAGGATAGTGCCCACTAGGGTTTGGGGGAGGGGGAGATGCACATCTTAGGTTGTGGTGAGCATAGTGGGGGGGGGTGGGAATACATCTAAACCTTCCAAGGGAAAGTCTACAATGTAACCCAAAGGTCAAAAAAAGGGAAAAAACAAACAAACAAACAAATAAACTTTTATCGGGTGGTGAGCAAATGGGAGGGGGAAGGAGGGGAAGAATTTACACTTACAAAATAGGTGAGATGAGCACCACCTGAGAGTAGGATATGCTTGATGTTTTGGTAAGGCGGGGGGTGGGGGGATCGTGGGGAGGAATGGTAGGGGCAATATATGTAACCCTAACAATATTTGTACCCCCATAATATGAAAAAATTAAAAATTAAAACAAACAAACAAACAAAGAAAAACAAACAGTGACTCTGCATTTTCTCTGGGAATAAATTCTTACCACAATGGGCATGAAAAAAGTCTTTCTCATTGTTTTTTAACAAGTATCACTGAACATATTTTTTTCTGTAAAAACTCCCAGTTGTTCCAACCAACTGTAGTTTGAGTCTTCTCAAACCAATAATCAAGTATGTACTGAAAAATCTTTAGATGTTTACAGCTCCACCCCACCATACAATTGACTAGAAAAAAATCCCAAGCAAAAACTATATAGCTGAGTTCAACCAACATTCTGAACAATGAGAAATGATAATAAAATGGTCATTGTTGTTCTAAGCTGCACAGTTGTGAGTAGTTTGTTAGGCTGTAATAAATAACTGAAGAATATTTCTACTTATTTTCATTACATATTGGTAACATTACAAATAATATGTAGCTACATAAAAGGGAACATAACTGCACATAAATCTTACATTTTAGAAACACTGTGACCCAGAAAGAGGAGTCAGGGCAGCATGGGGGTGTACAGCTTGCCCTCTGCACCACTTAGCCTGGATATAATCCCTGCAAAACCACTACATAGTTACATGGATTTGAACAAGTTACTTAACATTTCTCTGTCTCAACTTCCTCCCAGTGAAATGGAGATAATAGTAATGATACTACATACCTCCCAGGGTTGTTGAATGGCTGAATGTGTTAACACAGAAGAGTTCTAGAAATTGCTGTATGGAGTTTTCTTATATAGCAAAATTCAATTTGTTTTATCATTGTTGTTAAGTGAAGAATAGTGAAAATATTAAATGGATACAAAAGAGAAGGAAGAATGCCCTACTTAAAAGTCCTGTGAGGCCCGCCCAGAAGACGGCGGATGAGAAACACCGCCAGACAGAGTGTCTCTGAAGAAAAGACAGATTCTAGAAGAAATTAGAAGAAAGAAGCAAGAAGACGAGCCTACATCGGATGAGGGTCGGCAGGAGGAGTACCTGAGACCACGGGAGACTCCACGGGAGGAGGTCACGGAGGAGAACTGGAAGCTGGAACCCCCGGAGCAACCCGGAGACCAGCGGGAAGGGGAGGTGGATCTGCCATTTCCCCTCCCCTGCATCCCGGACTGCTGGTGGCTCCCCAGCAAGCGGAGGGACCAGTGGACACCAGCCCAGCGACAACCGCCGCCAGTGAGCAGTAAGCCAGTAGCGGACACAGCACCAGGCTCCCAACTCCCTCGGGGCACCTCCATGTGCACAGACCCGAGCCGCGAGGCAGACGCCATATTGCCTCCTCCTCCCCTCCCCCGACCCAAACCGCGGCTGCCCAGAGAGACAGAGAGACAATATAGCCACCAGCTGGAGGCACCTCCAGGGAACGGGACCTTCCCTTTTGGGGCCCTACAACAGCTGACTAAGGGGGAACTCAGACTGTGAGCTCTCTGCCCGCCAGCCCTACCAGGTGCTGCTGGCACAGTGATCCCAGGAGAACCGGGCAGAGCCTGAGGTTGAGAGACATAGACCGAGCTTGGGCTCCCTGTGGGTGAATTGGGACAGGCACTTGTCTCCCTGGTGGGGACAAAGTTTGAACTCTGGGACCAAGAGGTCAGACCTGCAGACCACATCCCGTGCACCGAGGCCTCGCATTGCCTGGGGCACAGAAGGGATATACGTGAACAGCCTGCTGAGGTGTGTGTGCCTTTAGGGGCAGATCAGCGTCCTAGAGGGCAGCCCTGTCCCCAAAGGGAGGCCGTGCGCCCAGCCCAGGTGGCGTTCCTGCGCAGGGAACCTCCTGGCCAGCATCACAGCCAGGGGAGGCCTGGTGGCGTGTGGTCTGGCCTGCTGACAGAGGCTCAGGAGTAGCCGCAGAGTTGGGGACAGTGGAAAGAGGCCAGGCCCGCTCCAGACTGCGGGTCTCGGACAGCCCCACACCCACATGCAGACTCCCTGACTGAGCGGGGCCATTCCAGCCCCTCCCTGTCAGCTTTGCCTGGAAGCAGAGAACAGAACTTTGACCCGTGCTGATGACATTGGTGGTGCCTGAGGGCGGGCTTACCCAACTCAGCTCTGCCCAGACTCTCTCCTAGACCAGCCCTCACTAAAGGGGAGAAAAGGACACACCTGGAAGTCCCAGGGCCCCACCCACCACCTGAGGCACTAGAGTTCTCCCTTCAGGAACAAGAGCTGATAACAGGACACAAAAACAACAGCGTAGCCTGTCCCTCCAAGCATCGCCACCTACTGACAGGGAGAGCATCCTGCACACCCTTTTCACGACACCTACTGACTCATTATACAGGGAGTGGTCGAATCTCACCCACAGACACCACCTACCGGCTCAGAAACTAAACAAGGCGTGTGAATACCCAAACAAAAACCTAAAGAAAAGAAACAACAACTGATCAACATGGGAAGAAATCAGCGAAGGAACTCAGGAAATATGAAGAACCAATCGGAAAACACACCCCCAAAGAGGAGCCCCAGGCCCCTAGAAACGGACACCAACCAAAATCAGGCAACCAAAATAACAGAAGAGGAATTTCGTATGTGGATCATAAGAACACTCACTGACCTGCAAGAACAACTCAATAACCAGCATAAAGAAACCACAAAAAGCCTCCAGGATCTAGAAAAAA
>VSMD01082820.1:0-20504 GCA_008750895.1 Mirza zaza
CTCAAGCCTATAATCCTAGCTCTCTGGGAGGCCGAGGTGGGCGGATCGTTTGAGCTCAGGAGTTCGAGACCAGCCTGAGCAAGAGCGAGACCCCATCTCTACTATAAATAGAAAGAAATTAATTGGCCAACTAAAATATATATAGAAAAAATTAGCCGGGCATGGTGGCACATGCCTGTAGTCCCAGCTACTTGGAGGCTGAGGCAGCAGGATTGCTTGAGCCCAGGAGTTTGAGGTTGCTGTGAGCTAGGCTGACGCCATGGCACTCACTCTAGCCTGGGCAATAAAGTGAAACTCTGTCTCAAAAAAAAAAAAAAGATGACACCCAAACACACACCATCAGGGAAAATGAAAAAAATAGTCTTAATAAATATATCTTTGAACTTCTCACCTGATTTGTACTTACTGTTTGTGAAGCTTTTATATCTATTTTTTTTAGAGACTGCCTTAGTACAGAACAACTGTACAGCATGTTGAAGAAAATGCCACATTGGTGATCCCCTGTACACAAGGCCCCCACCTCACTCTTTACCCTGAACATTCTTTAGAAGCCTACACTTAAGGCAGAAATCAATGCACAATATGGAAATGATTTAGGCAAACCCTTCGAAGCTCCCACATGGTATTCAAGGTGACCCATGCCTGTTGCTTCCACCCTCCTCAGGTTTTATCTGCACAAAAAAATGTCATTGCCTTATGTATAAAATACTTTTCCAATCAAGAACTGTATTCTGGATTAAAAGGCTATTTATGGGCCTCTGTAGGTATTTATGGGACAGGAAGCTAAAATACCGGACTGTCCAGTTCACTATCAGCCACTTGGCAATGCTTAGTGACTTGCCCAAGGTCCTGCAGAGGAAAGACTGGGGCAGGGACTTAAGTCCTGGTAACCTGGCCTCCAAACCTGAAGGAGGGCGGGCCGTGGATACTAGTTTGCACGACTTAGACCTCTGCAGGGATCGGGGAAGTGAAGGTCCCCTCAGCCCTCACCTCACAACTCGCTCAGGTTTACAACACTCACCTGGGAATCTGTCCAGCATCACAGCTGAAATGACTACCATGCTCACCTGCTCAGGGACAGGTGCCCCACGGCGCCCCCCACCAAGCCTCCTACATACTACGGTGGGACTTGGAGGCCTTGAGGCCTCAGAGGTCATTGCCTAGAAGCAGGGAGTGCTCTTACCCCTCTTCCATCCCACCTGGCAGCTGGCCATAGACTTGAGAGTTTACACTTGCTTCTTGAGTTGTATTCTTGGTCATTTGTTGCTTTTGCTAATGGGAGCAGGGGAGGAGGGGTGATCCTACAGGCAGATGGGCAGTGGGCAGCAGTTCCTGGCTGGCTGTGGCTAATGTCTGGAGGCCATGTCTGGCCCTGCTGGTCCATCGACAGGCACCAACAAGGACAGTAGAGCCACGTGCCAGGTGCTGGGTTCCGGGGAGGACTGGGTCAGTTCAGTACTCCCGCTGGCCTGAGCTTGTCCCACGCTTTCTCAGCAGCCTCGAACTGGCTGGGCCTGCTATCCAGGCCTCTTTCTCAATCTGGCTTCTGGGCAGAGGTACTCAGAGGTTACCAGGCCCAATGCTCAAGACGTTTCTTTTCTACGATCTGGGTTTTAACTCCCAAGTTCTCCCTGGCACCACCCACTCAGGCAGCTTAAGTAGGTGGCATTTACTCACAGGGCCTCAGTCTCCCCACCTGTAGAAGGGACCCAGTGGTCTTTGTCCCTCTCTAGATTTGGTGAGAAGATGCCTCAGTTTAGAAGCAAACAGGAGAGGGAGGAGGCCTGGATTCAAGCCCCAGTCACTAGCTGTGCAGCCCTGGGCAACTTACTACCCCTCTCAGAGCTTCAGCTTCCTGGCCTGCCCAAGTTCCCTGTGTGAGCTTTGAAAGGGTAGGGGGTGACAGGGATGGAATATGACCCTTGAACCTGAAGCTCGGGCCATTGAGCGTGTTGCACTGAACTCCAGGCAGCTGCCCCACTTGCTCTTTCCTCCTCTTGTTTTCCTGGTTCCTGGAGCCAAGAAGCTGATGGGGAAACTCATGAGTATGCAAATCCCTGCACTGTTGGGAAATGATCCTAGGGAGCTGGGGAAGGACAGCCTCCTGCCTGCCCTTCCCCCCACACCGCCCCCCCAACCCTGTGGCTTCACCAGCAGACGCCTGACCCTGAGTTTTCTGGCAAGTTCTGTCTTGCACACATGGGTTAACCCCCCTTGGAATGCAACCAAGATGACTATGGCTGCTCTATCCTCAGGAAAACTCCAGCCTCCCTGGCAGAGAACACACCAGCTCACAAAGGGATGAAATATCCCTGCTCTGGACATCCGGGCCCTCTCAATCCCCATCCCACTCCTCCAGACTAGGGGAAAACCCAGCAGGCCCTAAAGATCTATAGACCTAAACTAGGAGCAGAGCTTTGGGGCTGCAGGAGAGCAGCTCTCCCAAGCCCCCACCCCCACCCTGCGTGCTGCTAACATCCCAAATAAACACTGCCAGCCTCCTGTGAGGGGAGAGCACACGTAGTGCCTGGGAAGAGGCCAGCACTCATCACTGCAGCTGCCACTTCCTTCCTCCTCCCACCAGCAAAGTTCTCTGCCTTCCCTCCTCCCCCATGCCTCCTGCAAAGGCAGAAGAGCAAGACCCCTGTCCTGAGGGAGATGCTGGGAAGGACTTTACCAAGACAGACAGAGAATAAGCAATAGAGAAAATGGGATTCAGGGGGCACATATCTAGGATTTGGGGGAAGGGAAGTGGTGCCATCAGCCTGAGCCCTGGTCCCTGCTGGTCCCTGCTGGTCCCTAGGGGCTCCTCCCAAAAGAAGGCAGCCCAAGGACCCTCTCAAACCTCTGACTCATTTTTTTCTCCCTAGACTGTAGCAGAGTGGGTGGAAGGTGGTAAGAGCCTGTTCTGGGGACCACCCAGTTCATGGGAAGGGTGTGGGAGATTTGGCTGATAGGGCAGGAAGTAGTGCCCTACAATTAAGGAAACCCAAGTCATCCCAGGCCATGGCATGTAAATCCTTCCAGCTAGTTCCTGAAAGGGAAGAGGCCCCAGGCTGTCACCTGGGGTGTGGCCTGTTGAAGCTCTTCTCAAGGCAGCAGCTGCTCATCCACTTAAGAAATGACAGCAAAACTAGGTGGGAGAGAAGGATCAGGCAGCCGCCCCAAATTCAGCTGGGCACAGTGCTGGGAGGTCAAGTCACTGGGAACCATCCAAAGGCTCCGATTCTGGCTGTTCTTCAGAGAAGTGTCTCACTAAGGCCCAGTGTCTGTGGTGCCCTGCCTGCCACCTGCTGGCGCCTCTTGGTACTACTGCCTGTGGAGCATGGGCCTCTCTAGGCCTCCTGGCTACCATATCTGGCCTGGAGATAAGCATCTTCTGGCAGGATATGAAAACAAGAGTCTAAAGAGAATAATATGAGAGGTAAAGTGCTAAGGTAAAAGCAAGGAATTCTTTTTTTTTTTTTTTTTTTGAGACAGAGTCTCACTCTGTTGCCTGGGCTAGAGTGCCATGGCATCAGCCTAGCTTACAGCAACCTCAAACTCCTGGGCTCAAGCAATCCTTCTGCCTCAGCCTCCCAAGTAGCTGGGACTACAGGCATACGCAACCATGCCCGGCTAATTTTTTCTATGTATTTTTAGTTGGCCAATTAATTTCCTTCTATTTTTAGCAGAGACGGGGTCTCGCTCTTGCTCAGGCTGACCTTGAGCAATTCACTTGCTTCAGCCTCCCAGAGTGCTAGGATTACAGGCATGAGCCACCATGGCCAGCCAAAAGCAAGGAATTCTTAATGGCTTTTGCAGCTCCACCTTGGAAAGCAACACCAGAGGTCACTGTCATGCCTTCCACAAAATCTAAAGCTCCAGAAAGTTCCAGCTATTCCAGGTTAAAAAAAAAAAAACCAAGACAAATTCTCAGGAACTAGAGGAATAAAGAGGAAAG
Organism: Mirza zaza; assembly: GCA_008750895.1. Classification (NCBI taxonomy): domain Eukaryota; kingdom Metazoa; phylum Chordata; class Mammalia; order Primates; family Cheirogaleidae; genus Mirza; species Mirza zaza. The sequence continues at coordinate 3,944 of VSMD01082820.1, forward strand.
GAAAAGGAGGAAAAAAAAAATACAAGTATTCATATTTAAAAAGTGACCTGGAGAATAAAATCACAAGAAGATACTATTGTTTAACCCAGACATTTTGTCAGGGTAAAGGCATCATCCTATCGCTAACAGGAGTGTCAACAATAGAGGGTAACATGGTGCTCCAGGTTACCAAAGATGCACATACCATTTGACTAAGAAAACCCACTGCTAAGAGTTTATCTTACAGGTACTTGTGTTTGCAGAATGTGGGTAAGGCTATTCACTATGACACTGTCTGAAACAGCAAAAGATGGGAAACAATATTAACACCATCAAGAGAGGATGGTTAACCAAACTTTCATACACACATACAATGGAATATTAAATAGCCAATAACAATAATGAGGTAGCTGTACATATGGAATGTTTTCTATGCTAGATTGCTAGATGAAAAAAGAAAGGGCAGAACAGCATGCATAGTATGCTACCATTTTTGTAAACAGACACAAGTATGTGTGAGTATTGCTCATACATGTACAAAGTTCCTCTGGAAGGATAAAATCTCTGAGGTTGCCTCTGGGAAGGGGAAATAGTAGCTAACAGATAGGAGTACTTACTTTATCCTGAATGCAGTTCAGTACCATTTGAATGTATCGTAGTTGCATATTGCTATAGTCTGAATGATTATATCCTCCCAAAATTCATGTTGAAATACTAACCTCCAAGGTGATAGCACTAAGAGGGCAAGGCTTTGGAAGGTGATTAAATCACAAGGGCAGAGTGCTCATAGATTGGATTAGAGACCTTATAAAAGAGGCCTGAGGGAGCCTCTCACATGTTCCCCACATGAGACACAGAGAGAAGGCACCATCTGTGAACCAGAAAGCAGGCCTTCACTAGACACTTAGTCTGATAGTGCCTTGATCTTGGACTTCCTAGCCTCCAGAACTATAAGAAATAAATGTTTGTTGTTTATAAGTCACCCAGTTTGTTTTTGTTATAGCAGCCAGAACAGACTAAGGCACATGTATTCAAATGAATTAAATATTTTAAAGTCTCCTCACCTCTGTGCCTAGGATATAGAAATAAGTTGTAAGGTGGGTGTATGGCGATAAGGAGGGCTGTACTGGCCAGGGGTCTCCAAACTTTATTTTTGGTACACGAACAGTAAAAACTTGAAGCAATACCTTCAATATGTGTATGTTGTTAAACTATGATAACTGCCACTTTTATAGGTCAAATACAATTGAACCAGTAATGTCTTGTGATTCAACCTAATATTTATAAATTATCTACATGTACTAATGAACTATTATATAACAGTGTATATTATAAATAAGGCTGACTCTGAAAGTGAATATAAATAAATGACCTAATCTTTTCTTCCCACCAACCCCTGCCATCCTACACGCTCTCTCCCTTGGAGACCTCTGTCCTAAATGAGGGTCACCGTCAACTCCCACATCTCACTTCAGTGGTGACAACTTTCAGTCTATAGAAGCAGGGTCCCACTCTGTCACCCTGGCTGGAGTACAAAACTCCCGGGCTTAAGCAATCCTCCTGCTTCAGCCTCAAGAGTAGCTGAGAATACAGGCATGCACTACCATGCCTAGCTAATTTTTCTATTTTTTGTAGAGATGAGATCTCATTACATTGCTCAGGCTGGTCTCAAACTTCTGGGCTCAAGAGATCCTCCTGCCTTGTTCTCCCAAAGCGCTAGGATTATAGGCATGAGCCACCGTGCCCAGCAGAGGGAGTTTTTCAAAATGAAAACTTTGTTTCAAATCATGCAGCTTACCACTTAGAAAATTCAGACATGGTAACATTAATTTAGACTGACACAGGAGTGAAAATTCCAATCCTTTTCTTATTGTCACTGCATCTTAGACGCACATCACCTTCCTAAGCACTATGACACCAGCCTGAAAGAAGTAAATGTGTACAAAGAAGCCCAATCCTGCTCTCCACACGCTTCACACAAACCAGTGTAGTGTCCCTGTATTCAGGGTTTCAGGTGTGAATTTTTTTTCTTTTTAGAGATGAGGTCTCACTATGTTGCCAGGGCCGGAGTGCAATGGTTATTCAAAGGCACAATTCATAATGCACTGCAGCCTCGAGCTCCTGGCCTCAAGCAATCCTCCTGCAGCAGCTGGGACTACAGCGCATGCCACCAAGCCCTGGTCAATGAGAATTTTTAAGCATAATAATGCCTCAGTAATATGGAGCAAGGTTGAGGGGTAGAGAAGAGAGAATAAATGCAAAAACTAAGTCACAGAGTGTTTCAAAACAACATACTTAACTGCTTTCAAATGTAGGCTATTTAATACTTGTTTTAATTCTCTCATTTACTGCATAGGTCAGTATGTCAAGAGTACTCTTTATAGATAACTTATAGAGTACTTACATCACCCCACCACCCAAAGGCTCAAGCTTAGAATTGGAAATAATTCTGATGCCTGCTTCCTACTCTTTCAAAGTGAGGGATTTTCTTCTAAGCAAACAGTATAAACTTGATTGTGGAGAGAATGTCTACCCTACATAATTATTAATCAATTTCTTCTGGTGCCCAGAGGTCCCTAAGCCACGTGGCCTCTCCAGATCAGTACAGCAGCTTTGAATTCCACACGCTCTCACCCCACATTGGCCTTGTCCAAATTCAGAAGCCTTCTGTCAGTCCCTCCCCTAGGTCCCAAATGGCTTCTGAACGTCATGGGTTGTTCCTGCTCTCCATCTTCAACTTGTAGGGTCTGACAGTGATTAGAATATTTTGATTTTAAACACAGTGAACTATTTCCTCAGTCCCATGGAGAAATATACTCCCCATGAAGCTGAGTACTGGCACCACCTCCCAGTATAAGACAAAAAAAAAAGTAACTAAAAAGGGCCTGTACTTTTTTTTAACATCTTATAACTACCAAAAACAGCAAAAGACAATCTATTCCCACCTCAGCGAAGGATAAATCCAGAAAAACAAATTTATCCAGATAGTAGAAATAAACTAATAGGGCTATCTTCAGTCCTCTCATTCCCTCTTTGGTCCCTCTGAATTACAAGAAAGGAAAGAAAGAAGGACACATTGTGGGAGCCAACTTCTTGCAATTTGGCTCTAGTTCTTTAAACCAATTCATTCTGTCCCTATAGCATGTCACAAAGTACTGTTCCAAACACAACTAAACTTGTGAAGTTTAGTTGTTTAGGCATTCTCAGAGGAAGCACATTCTCAGTGGTTCTGGCAGGGATTCCAGTTCAGGGACACCTGATGAGGCTGCTAATATGGGAAGGGGTAGGCCACCAAGCAGACAATCACTGCCAAGTGTCACAGGCAGCGACTGTGAGGGCAACTGCCACCTAAATTCCTATGTCCATCCATCTTAGCACATTTGTTCTTTTGATCAATGACTTGACCAAAGTCATTAATTACCTCACCCACTTTTAAAGTCAAAACTTTAACTAAAGTTAAACATGACAAGCACAATGGGAGGGAACCCTTGGTGCCTTTTTCTAAACACCCCAAAGTAGAGAAGCTAAGCTAAGCTCAGGCTTGAAAATCTCCAGGACACCTGGCCAACTTACAGGAAAACTGGAAGGTCCCGTACTCAATGATTAAACTTTATAGAGAAAATAAGTATAAAGCAAGTAGCCTGTCTTTAATCATAACTACATATATACACAGGTATATTCATACACATAAATATGCTTTTAAATAACTTTTTTTTTTTTGAGACAGGGTCTTGCTTTGTCACCCAAGATGGAGTGCAGTGGTATAATCATAGCTCACTGAAACCTCAAACACCTGGGCTCAAGCAATCCTCCTGCCTCAGCCTCCTGAGTTAACTAGGACTACAGGTGTGCACCACCAAGCTCAGCCAATTTTTTTATTTTTTTGTAGGGGCAAGGTCTCACTATGTTCCCCTGGCTGGTCACCAACTCCTGGCCTCAAGTGACCCTCCCACCTCAACCTCCCAAATTGCTGGGATTATAGGTGTGAGCCACTGTGCCTGGCCTCAATACTGTATCTTTTTAAGAGTCTATTCTAGAAAAAAAATAGTTAAAAAAAGAAAGAACAGTATTAGTCTCTCTCCAGCAATGTTTTGAACTATAAGAGTCAAAAATATTTTAACATCTGCTGTGTGCTTTCCTCAGAGTTAAGGAAACTGCAAGCAACCCACTCCTCCCTCCCAGAAAAGGAGACAAAGGATACAGAATGCTTCTGGGATTTGGGTTTTTATATGGAACAATCTGAGAAACTACTTCCTTAAAAACCCTGACATTGAAGTTCTGCTACCAAAGACATAGCAAAAGACATCTAAATAGTCACAGAGTCAAAAAAAAAAAAGTTTATTTGAGAATAAGAGTGAAAGCTTTTACACATCTGACAAGGGAGACTTGTATGACAGCAGATGCTATCCATATTGAGCTCTACCAATATTATCACAAATGGAACAAACTTTTTCTTACAAAGATATCGTCATGAGTAAAGGAGTATGATAACTAGAGTCAAAGGAAAGGTCAGGCCCCAGATCTTATTCATTAGATTGATTCATAACATAGAATTTAAATCAAACCATTCAAGTCTCCTAATGCAGTGTTCTCAACTTGGCTTCTTATCAGAATATCAGGAACTCTTTGAAAGGGAATCCCAATAACTAGGCTATGCCCCAGATCTCTGGGGATGGGACCCAGGCATCAGTACTTTTTAAAGCTTCCTAGATGATTCCAATGTGCAGCCGATCACCAGGCACTAAAGACAGGCAACTATTATCAGCAAGTCCCTAAACCCATCAACTCCAGCAAGGAAGGGGGATCTCTTGGGCGAAGCTGGCTTTCACTGATACAATCTTTCACTCCACTTAAGAACTCCACACATTATCACCTTTTGGTGTCATTTTGAGTCTTTCCATATGCCATGTTGATTTTTAGAACAATTATTTAATCAGGTGAATACCAGCAAAGAGAGAAAATATAGAAAAAGAAAGAAATTTCCATAAGGCATGATATGAATAAATAAGTGAAAAAACAATCACAGGCTTAAAAGTAAAGCATGAGAAGTCAAAGCCTGTGAAATTTTATTTATACAAAAGACTAAAAATATTTAGAAAGGATTGATTTAAACTTATGTTTTTCCATTTTTCTTGTTCCTTGAACAGGAATTTGCTTCCAACTCAGAAAGATTAAAGATAGGTAATTTCTAAATAAACACTCTTTACCTCCCCTTGCAAAAAACCAAAGAGCCAAGTTTCCCATTTTACTTATAATAAACCAGATTATTTTCAGTTAAGAATATTGGCAACTGCATGAAAAAGATTATCAGATATGCCAGCAGGAAGGTACGAGCTGTACAAAGGCATTACAAAAAAGGCCCAAAAGAAAATACGATGATAAAAACAACAATAGAAAAATAATAAAGCACAAAACCAAATAAGAAAATGCCAGATATTTACAGCCTCCATCTGAAATGTGACTTGTGTTCTACTTTCAGCATAAAATAAAACCAGAGAACATTTCTTGATGGGTATCACAGATGAAGCTGGTGCCAGCCAGTTTGGGGGGAGACATTCATTCTAAGAAGGGAGAAATGCACAGTTAGCAATTTGCTGGGATTATAACCATGTCTTGGTCTTTCTGCAGTTCTGTTACTAAAAATGACACAAAGTAAATGATCCAATGTCTTAGAGAAATGACTTGTTCGTCACCACATTTAGAACAAACTACTCAAGAGTCACAGGCACTGGGTCTGGGAGAGCGGAGGTGGATGGCCACACACTCAGGTGAGGGATGTTTATCTTTGTGAGGTCGGAGAAGGGAAGCAGGGCTCTACAGCCTGGAAGCTTCTGCACTAATGCATCTTCTAATAGTCCTAAAGAGAGAAAAACAAAGTCCCAACTTACTCTCAGCAGAACATTAGCTTGACCCTAAGGGAAAAATATCTCATAAAAAAAAAAAACCCTGCTAGGGGATTATTCTATAGCTAAAGATTCTATTTCAAATGTAATGTACAATATTTTGCATCTGAAAATGGCATGTCTTCTGAGTCCATAAAGGGATTGAAACATCAACTCTGTTCTTTTTTTTTTAATCTTTTTTTTGTGATAAAAAAAAAAAAGTGCCGTGGTATCAGCTTAGCTTACAGCAACCTCAAACTCACGGGCTCAAGTGTTCCTCCTGCCTCAGCCTCCTGAGTAGCTGGAACTAGACGTGTGCCACCACCCCCGGCTACTTTTTCTTATTCTTAGTACAGATGGGGTCTTGCTCTTGCTCAGACTGATCTCAAATTCCTGTGCTCAAGCAATCCTCCTGCCTTGGCCTCCCAGAGCGCTAGGATTACAGGCATGAGCTACAGTGCCCGGCCCATCAATTCTGTTCTTATTAGACCACCTGAACTTACCAGTCAAGAAAAAGAGCTAGTATTAACAACTTCTTATTAGGCCGGGCTCGGTGGCTCACGCCTGTAATCCTAGCACTCTGGGAGGCCGAGACAGGAGGATCTCTCAAGGTCAGGAGTTCAAAACCAGCCTGAGCAAGAGCAAGATGCAGTCTCTACTAAAAACAGAAAGAAATTAATTGGTCAACTAAAAATACATAGAGAAAATGAGCCGGGCATGGTGGCACATGCCTGTAGTCCCAGCTACTTGGGAGTCTGAGGCAGGAAGATCGCTTGAGCCCAGGAGTTTGAGGTTGCTGTGAGCTAGGGTGATGCCACGGCACTCTAGCCCAGGCAACAGAGTGAGACTCTGTCTCCAAAAAAAAAAAAAACACTTATTATTTAATAAAAAGGATTTTTTCTTCAGTAAAAACGTATGTGACCTCCTTCTCTCTCCAAAATATAAAAAATGTAAATAACATCTAAAAGGTGAAGTATATCCTCCAGAAGGACACCCCAGACTTCAAAACAAGAATTGTGAGCCCAGGTTAGGAACATTCAAGCTCTAAAGAGGAATATGTTTTTCTAATCATCTACAAAATTGCCACCCCTCTGAAGTGGTCTGGCTGATACTTACAGCTCGTGGTTTTTTGTTTAACTTCAGATCAATCCTGTGATAGGAAAGATAAAAGATATTTGGATTTTAATTTATAGAAATGGGTCCAACAATCAGCTACTGCATAGGGCACAAGCTATAACAAAGACTATTTGGTTAAGTAAAATCCACATTCTTCATTAAGCTATGTCATATTTAGTTGTTTACCCAGATATTATTAAGCAAGTATTAAAAATTAAGAGCAGATATTTTTGCCATAGGCAAACTTAGATGACTCTAAAAAGAAATGTATATAGCAGTTACAAAAGCCATATAATTTTTAAAAACTATTCCAAAATTATATATTAAAGAGACTGAATTAAAAGAGCATGCTCTATGTTAGTATGTTAGCTCTGTAACTATATCACACTGAAAATTACTGAGACATATGGTGATTAAGAACAGGAAAGAGACTAGGAATTTGTATTTCTGGACATGAAACACAAAAGAAATTAAATGAATTTCAATTTTTAAATCTTTCCAAAGCAAAATATCAAGATCTGAAACTATTAATCTCCTTATGAAGCAAAGCCAGAAAATCAATTTAAATATGAATTAAAGTAAAGGTTATCTATTTTAAAGGAAATTAAAATGCATAAAAGTGAAGTTTACTTAATTTTGCTTAAGTTATTAAATAAAATGTTACCTCCATCACGTTTTTCTGTTTTTAAAAAAAACTTCCCAGCCTAACCTAATATACATACCTACAATTAAACAGATAAACTATGGGTTAGAAAGGTCTCAAAAAGGCATACTGGTGTCTACACACTAAACAACACAGCACAAATACTAATTCAAATCAAACTTACTCAAAGTCATAATCAAACATGCCAGACGGGCTGAGGGGCAGCATTTGAAAGGAAGAAAGCAATAGAAATTAATACACTAATTGAAAAAATTAGTCGATTAGCCACCCTAGCAAGAATTGTAGACACAAAACAGCTTTAAGAATCTTAAGCCAGAGTTTCAAACATCATAGCACCAAAGATTTTGTGGCCAGGAGATTCCCTTCCCTCAGCAGATCTCATATCAGAAGAATAGACTATGAAAGGAAAAGTTATTTCATTAGAAAACTACAAATACCTGGAGCCCTTTTATTAGCTGCCAGATTCAGAGTTAGAACTTTAATGATATTTAACTGTATTGAAAAATATAATTAGGGCATTAGAAGAAACAGAGAAAGAAGGGTTTAGTCATATAATGAAGGGCACTTTGAAGACAGTACTAACAACTCAGCATAATACACTTTCACGAAAATAAAAGATGACAAAAACATTCTAAACTTTAAAAAGGAAAACATTTTACAACTTTTTACTCAAGTTACATGTTCTAAACGTGTCCAAGGAACATGGTGCTCCTTTTCTACAGCCTTCATCCTAGAAGCCAAGGGTTGAATGAATAAACTTCAGTGGGAGAGTCTTTTTCCAAAAACTGAAGAGTAATATTACTCTGTAGCCTAAGTTGGTGATGGCAGTTAACTGTTTATGCCGGGACTACAATTAAGGAACACCAAATCTGCAATGCCCCTATTTGTTGACATCCACAAATACCCAAGCCTCAGGGATCTGGATGGAAGTACAGAGGAGGAGGCCTTTTTGTGCCATCACTGCTAACAGACCATGGTCTGGGCAGACCTCCAAAGCAAACAGTAACCCAGAGCATGATACTTGCTTCTTAGCTGGCTCCAACACCCCAGGCTTTAACAGGTGGCAAAATAATATGCAAATTACTACATTTTTCTCCTAAAAATGTCTGCAAGAATGAAGCTGGAAGAAAGCTAATGTCAATATCCTTGACACAATATTTTCACTTAAGACATTTGGGAGAATATACAGTAAGTATACAAACCAGAAATTATCAAATATTTCATTTTCAGCCTGACTTAACTTTGATCAAATATTAAAATAGACTGTACCTAATTAATCAAAACTTCACAAACTACCTAGAAGAATTTTAGGATTTACTATAGAAGCAGAAACCTGTAAGAACCTATTATTTCAACTTTTTCTTTATTTTTTTTCTATTTTTATTTTTTTGAGACAGAGTCTTGTTTTGTTGCCCAGGCTAGAGTGAGTGCCATGGCGTCAGTCTAGCTCACAGCAACCTCAAACTCCTGGGTTCAAGCAATCCTCCTGCCTCAGCCTCCCGAGTAGCTGGGACTACAGGCATGCACCACCATGCCTGGCTAATTTTTTCTATATATATTAGTTGGCCAATTTATTTCTTTCTATTTATAGTAGAGACGGGGTCTCGCTCTTGCTCAGGCTGGTTTCGAACTCCTGACCTCAAGGAATCCTCCCGCCTCAGCCTTCCAGAGTGCTAGGATTACAGGCATGAGCCACCGTGCCCGGCGTCAACTTTTTTTTAAAGACACTAGGACTGATTTATTGTTCAGGTTATCATTTAAAGTATAAGAATTAAGAACACTGTGATCACCATGAAGGCTAAAAATTACTTGATATATTTTCATATTCCTGAAGAGGGCAAATTCAAACGTTATTTCCTTTTGTTAAAGTGCCACGTTTATTTCCACTTTGCTTTGTTCAGCAGTGAATGGTACCTAGCACATAGTAAGTTCTCAAATATTTGTTCAAATAATTTACTATTGACTCTCTCTGAACATACAGGGTATGGCACACTGGAGGAGAAACACACTGTACTGGGTATAAACTTCTCAATATGCAGGGACAATATTTATCCCCGCTCCACTAAGCTATCAGTCAGAAGGGTAAGAGGCTTGGACCAGACATAATTCCTGAATAAGGATGTCCGGAATTCAAGAACCTTAACTGGCCACTGAAGTGCCACTCAGTCACACTGAATCTGGATTCCCTAGAAAAGCAGCAAATCAGCTCTACTCTCCTCTCTTAGGGCAGATGAGTGCCTAAGGTCAATGGAGACAATCAGCCAGATATTAAATCAGAGGAAAGACAAAGGACAGCTATAAAAACCAGGATTCTGCTTTCCAAACAGAAAACACCATTTGTGAAAGCAATAACTAATATCAAAGATCTTTATAACTATTAGTATTTTTTCTGGAATGAGTTAGCTTCTAGGGCCGGGAGAAGAAAGGATAGGAAGAAGTATTCCTGTGGAAATTTACTAGAAATCTGCAAGAAGAGAGTAAAGTTCAACGCCTCTCTAATGTCTTTTTATCAGTCATCAGCTGATCATGTCACTAGTGGAAATGAGGTATTACCTGAAATAAACAGCTATCTAGAGAGTCTATTGATCAGTAATGGGAAAAAAAGTTCCAGAAACTTTCAAGGAATTTCCTTCCTACTCTAGACATTATGAAATAACTAAATAATTATTATTTTAAAAGGACACTAGAATAAATTCAATAAAAGCAACACAGAGCATGACATTTAATTATCTTGACAATTTTAAAAAATATTATTTTCGGCCGGGCGCGGTGGCTCACGTCTATAATCCTAGCACTTTGGCAGGCCGAGGCGGGCGGATTGCTCGAGGTCAGGAGTTTGAAACCAGCCTGAGCAAGAGTGAGACCCCCGTCTCTACTATAAATAGAAAGAAATTAATTGGCCCACTAAAATATATAGAAAAAATTAGCCGGGCATGGTGGCACATGCCTGTAGTCCCAGCTACTTGGGAGGCTGAGGCAGGAGGATTGCTTGAGCCCAGGAGTTTGAGGTTGCTGTGAGCTAGGCTGATGCCATGGTACTCACTCTAGCCTGGGCAACAAAATGAAACTCTGTCTCAAAATAAAAAAAAAATATTATTTTCAAGAGTATGTGTGTCTGCTGCTTGTGATAAGCTAGCACCAGTTCTATTACAGTGGGTAAATAACCTGTAGCTTTATTTAAAAAAAATATACATATATATATGCATAATTTTTGCCATTTCTTACTATAGTTATGAAATTAGCATGGTGACTTGTGGTTTGCAGAAAAATGTTAAGCAGCAGTCCTTAGTCACTATTTGGAGGAAATACTATTTCTGCAGCCTAAAAAATACTGCCATCAACCAAAAAACTCTTAAAAGAATTAAGGAATCAGCTGATGCCAAGGAGGTTGAAATCAGTTAGAGTGAATTCTACATTATCCCCATATTCATACCCACGAAGCTAACAATTTTAATACCTTGCATGCATGAAAGAATAGCCAAAAGTTTTGTAAAGCAAACCCAGAAACAAACTAGAAGACAGGGAACCCTATCCAATCCTTGCATACCCTACCCCCTTCTCACCTCCTCAACATGCAGGCTCCCAAGAGGAGTGGACAAATGCATAGTTTCTAGAGTAAGGAATCTTGCCCTGGCTTCAAACCTGCTGGGAGGCATGGAAACCCTGTGAATACCTGGTTTCCATGCCTCCTAGAAAGTCTGAAGGACTATCCTTCCATCAGCAACAGAAAGGCTCTGAAACAATCCTAAAGAGTTTAATTCTAGGAAAGTCCCTTCACAAGCAATGGTCATGAAGCTCTAGGCAGTGGGATCCCTGACACTGACCTGTGCCGGTTTTTATTCTTTCGCTTTTTATGGCTGCTATGATGACTCCCTGAGGAAGTAGAAGAAGCAGCCTTCTGAGGTTTCACTCCCTGCACAGATCCATCCAGATCCTCAGGATCCTCCTGGTTGGGCTCATTTTCCTGATTGTGGAAGTCTGGAGAAGTATCGCTTTCTGTCCCACTTCCTGGCTCCCCTGGAGGGAATAAAACACAAATCCCCGAATACATCATCAGTACTGCCTGGGGAATCTGTCCATAATCTGGAAAGATTTTTTGAGCACTAATATGCAGAAAAAGACCATTCTCTACCCTCAAGGACCATACACTCTCATTGACAGAGAAAATTACATGTTGACAGAGAAGATACATACAAAGCATCAAAGTTACCAGAGCTCCTGAAAAACATGTAATCAGAAACAATATAACCAGAGGCAAAAGATCTAAGCACAGCTGGGAGATGGGAACTTAGGACCAGGATAACCTTACTGCATAAAGGTTATGTAAACATCAAATACACTCATGGGATTAATAATTATACAAAAAAAAAAATTACTGAAAATGCCAGATAGATCTCCAGAGGGATAAGGGATGATCCTGGGAAAACTGCCTATAGCTGGCCATGGTTCTTTTCCCAAACCACACAGGAGTCCCATCTTTCTATCAAGAAAAAGAGCCCAAGAGGGAGAAGAGTCCATTCCTGAATTACTCAAATCTTTTTTTTTGTTTTTGAGACAGGGTCTCGCTTTGTTGCCCAGGCTAGAGTGAGTGCCATGGTGTTAGCCTCGCTCACTGCAACCTCAAACTCCTGGGCTCAAGTGATCCTCCTGCCTCAGCCTCCCAAGTGGCTGGGACTACAGGCATACGCCACCATGCCCGGCTAATTTTTCCTATATATATTAGTTGGCCAATTAATTCCTTTCTATTTATAGTAGAGACGGGGGTCTCACTCTTGCTCAGGCTGGTTTCAAACTCCTGACCTCGAGCAATCCTCCCGCCTCGGCCTCCCAGAGTGCTAGGATTACAGGCGTGAGCCACCGTGCCCGGCCTACTCAAGTCTTAAGAATGTTTTTAAAAAGTACTAATACTCTTCAGCTGACACATATTCTCAATATTAAAGCCTCACTTAGATATAATAAACAAAAGCAAGTTCAAGAGAAACTTGAATAAAAATATACATTTTTAAGAATATAATTACATATATTTTTATATACGTATATTAGTTTTTGCTGAAAGGAATTTCTTGAAACTCTGATAAGGATGAAGGAAGACTTTCACATTACTCAACTGTCAAAGGATCCCAAATATATACATTATCTGTTTCTAAAAATTGTCAAAAGGGATTATGTGGGTAGCAGGACCAGGAACCAATTTTTTTCTTTTTATGGTCTTCATATTATAAGCTGCTGGGAGGAGATTTTAAACTGAGTAGCATATGGATATGAGAAGTAAAGGAAAGAGACAGTCCCAAAAAGGAGAAGAGATAAACAGCCAAATCTCAGAAATCATGAAATCCTATTTTTTAACACATTTAAAAAAAACAACAAAAAACGAAGCTCTAGAGCTATGAAGCTAGAAAAAAGTAGACTAGACCAATTTTGCCCTTCCGAAGTTCAAGAAAACTGACTTCACATAAAAAAACAACATACTACACAAACCTGCAGTAATCAACAGTGTGGTCCTGGTACAGGATAGACATATAGGTCAAGGACTAGAATTCAGAGTCCAGGATAAACCCCTTACATTTACGGTCAATTGATTTCCGACAAGGGCAACAATAATTCAATGAAGAAAAAATAGTCTTTTCAACACATGGTGCTGGCACAACTGGATATTCAAATGCAAAATAATGAAGTTGGACCCCTATCTCATATCATACGCAAAAAATAACTCAAAATAGATCATAGATAGACCTAAATGTAAGAGCTAGGACTAAAGCTCCTAGAATCCACTGGGTTAGGCAATGGTTTCTTAGACATAACCAGAAAAGCAAATGTAACAAAAGAAAAAAATATATAAATTGCACTATATTGTTTACATAAAAACTTTTGGCCAGGCACAGCAGCTAATGCCTACAATACCAGCACTTTTGGAGGCTGAGACAGGAGGATCACTTCAGCCCAGGAGTTCAAGACTAGCTTGGGTAACATAAGGAAACCCCACCTCTATCAAAAAATTTAAAAAACCAAGCCAAATCAAACAAAAAAACTTTTGAGCTGCAAACAATAACAAGAAAGTGAAAAGACAACACACAGAATGGGAGATGATATTTGCAAATTATATATCTGCTAAGAGATTTGTATCTAGTATATATAAAGAACTGTTAAAACTCAATAGTAGAAAGACACAAAGCCAAATTTATAAGTTAGCAAAGGATTGAAATAGATATTTCTCCAAAGATAGACAAAATGGCCAATAAGCCATCCAGAAAGATGTGTCAGGATAATATAAAGCTTTTAATGCTACTTACCTCCCTCAGAAAGTTGGGACTGAAGTAGAACAGAAGGTAATTAACCTTTTTCATATTCATTTTTGAATTACTTATCACATTGAGAATGTATTGCTTTTCTAGTTAAAAAAAAAAAAATCTACTAGTAGTCCCAGCTACTCCAAAGGCTGAATCAGAAGTATCACTTGAGCCCAGGAGTTCAAGGCTGTAGTGTACTAAGATCATGCCTGTGATTAGCCACTACACTCCAGCCTGGGCAACACAGCAAGACCCTGTCAAAGAAAGGAGGAAAGGAAAGAGGAAAGGAAAGGAAAGGGAAGAAGAATAATCTAATGAAATATAAAAAGATACATCTGAAAGGGAGAACTGTGGTCAGGACAGTGAACCCTCCTCTCCCATACCCAGTCACTCCTACTTTGACATAGGTAAAGAAATATCATTTCTAAGAATGCAAATGGCAGAAGCACTGGTTGGAGTGAGAAAAGGTTGACAGGACATGAAGCTACAAAAGCTCTGGATCATGCCAGAAGAGAATCAGGACTAAGGGGGGGCTGGAAACAGGGGGAGAGAGGGAAGAGATAACTAAAAGGTGGGAGACAGGTAAGAAAGGTAACTTAGATGCCACAAATTTTGTTTACGTTGCAATTCTACTAAAAGATGCTGATGAGCAAAACCAACTTTCTTCATTTTGGGCCAGTTACTATGGGAGCATTGAGTAAATGGATGAGTTGGTCACTCTGCAAGTCCATATGTCCATACACATATGTACAAACATATATAAAAGAGTTTAAATTGAATCAAAGCCCTATAAATGGAGAATTCACCTGTGTTACCTCTCTGAAGTAACATACCAGGCAGTTAACAGATGTCCCAAAGGACTGATATGGACATTAGCACCATGAGAGTGAGAGAACAAAGAGCAGATTATCAGGCTGAGTGCGGTGGCTCCTAGCACTCTGGGAGGCCGAGGCGGGCGGATAGCTCGAGGTCAGGAGTTCGAAACCAGCCTGAGCGAGACCCCGTCTCTACCAAAAATAGAAAGAAATTAATTGAGCAACTAAAAATATATATACAAAAAATTAGCCGGGCATGGTGGCACATGCCTGTAGTCCCAGCTACTTGGGAGGCTGAGGCAGGAGGATTGCTTGAGCCCAGGAGTTTGAGGTTGCTGTGAGCGAGGCTGACGCCACGGCACTCACTCTAGCCTGGGCAACAAAGCGAGACTCTGTCTCAAAAAAAAAAAAAAAAAAGAGCAGATTATCCAGGAAAAGCTTCATTAAGAGGGTAGAATTGAAACTAGACTCTGAAAAATGAGAAACCAAGATAAGTACAAAAAATAGCACAAGCAAAGGTACAGAGGTGAGAAACACAAGGTATATTTGGTACAAATGAATCAAACAAAATCTCTTAAACAGAAAGCTTGAAAAATGAAAGATATACTGGAAAGACAGTTTAACAGGGGTCATAAATACCTGACTAAGGAATTTCATTTACACGAACAGTGTGAGGGGATGGTTAAGAGAACTGACTTGTCACTTAACTTTCTGAGTCTGTTTCCCCATTTGTAAAATAGCAATTCTTTCTCACATATGGCAAATATTAATATTTATGAGTATCTCTTATGGATGAGGCATCAACCTAGACATTGGAACTATAGCAATGTTCTCTACTTTCATGGAGCTTACAATTCTGTACCTATCTTTAAGGAGTAAGTAGCTTTAAGGATTAAAGGTGATAATGCAAGCAAAGTGCTTGCTCGGAGTCTGGAACACAATAAATTGTGTTCAAATCTTAATATTCTTGAGATCTACAAACATGCAAGTCAAATTTTAAACAAACAGTAAAGATTATTTCTAGCAAAACAGTTGTGAGCAGGATATAACAAGGGAAAGCCATCAAGAAAGAATTTCTGAACAAAGGAGCCACATAAAACAATGAATATTTTGTAAGTTCTCTGTACAAACCCATGTTTTAGGATTACTAGGCTAGAAGTGGTTTATGAAAAGAACCAGGAACGAGGATGAGTAGATTAAACACTATTAACATACAAAGTGAGAAGGACAAAGTGAGAATAATCTTCTGCCTTGGCTCAGGGAAGCCGAAGAGGTATGATCATAAAATGGGCAGGTTATGCCTCAAAGTGCAGCAGCAAATGAATCAAATGTATGATGCTGCCACCATGAAAAAACACTCAAGTTTCTCATCGGCATAAAAATAAGCAACTCATTTTTATGGGAAAAAATGTCAGATTTTGATTAATTTGTAAAGCCATCAATGAGGTGCTGCTCTACTTACTAAAAGAAAGAAATGGCTATTAAAGCCAATAACTGGCCGGGCGCGGTGGCTCAAGCCTGTAATCCTAGCTCTCTGGGAGGCCGAGGTGGGCGGATTGTTTGAGCTCAGGAGTTCGAGACCAGCCTGAGCAAGAGCGAGACCCCATCTCTACTATAAATAGAAGGAAATTAATTGGCCAACTAATATATATAGAAAAAATTAGCCGGGCATGGTGGCACATGCCTGTAGTCCCAGCTACTCGGGAGGCTGAGGCAGCAGGATTGCTTGAGCCCAGGAGTTTGAGGTTGCTGTGAGCTAGGCTGACGCCACGGCACTCACTCTAGCCTGGGCAACAAAGTGAGACTCTGTCTCAAAAA